>CM021103.1:637883427-637980855 GCA_007115665.2 Sequoiadendron giganteum | reverse complement strand
ATAGAGGGTAGAGGGTTAAGAGTTAAGGGTTTAAAGGTTAAGGGTTTAAATGGTTAAGAGATAGAGGGTAGATGGAGATAGTGGGAGAGATGGATACCCCTATACCCTATTAATTCCTCAACCCTCAACCCTCAACCCTTAAACCCAAATCCCTCAACCCCTATACCCTCTTAATCCCTCAACCCTTAAACCCTAATCCCTCAACCCCTATATCCTCTTAATCCCTCAACCCTCAACCCTCAACCCTTAATTCCTAATCCCTCAACCCCTATACCCTCTTAATCCCTCAACCCTCAACCTTCAACCTTTAAACCCTAATCCCTCAACACCTATACCCTCTTAATTCCTCAACCCTCAACCCTTATCCCTCAACCCTTCAAACTTAATCCCTCAACCCTTATACCCTCTTAATCCCTCAATCCTCAACCCTAAACCCTTAAACCCTAATCCCTCAACCCCTATACCATCTTAATCCCCCAAAATTCAACCCTCAACCCTTAAACCTTAATCCCTTAACCCCTATATCCTCTACTCTATAACCTCTTAATCTCTCAACCCTAAACCCTTAAACCCTAACTCGTAAACCCTCTACCCTCTACCGTCAATCCTCTACCCTCTACCCTCAACCCTTAAACCCACTTAGTAAACTCTCTACCCTAATCCCTCAACCCTCTTGAACCTTAAACCCTCAACCCTTAAACCCTTAAACACTCAACCCTAAACCCTTGACCCTCAACCCTTAAACCCTAAACTCTTAAACCTTCTACCCTCTACCCTCTACCCTCTACCCTCTACTCTCTACCCTAAACCCTAATCCCTCAACCCTTACACCGTTAAATACAAGAAAACTCTCTACCCTAATCCCTAAACCCTCAACGCTTAATCTCTCAACCCTTATAACCTCTACCCTATATATTGGACCCTCAACCCTAATCGCTCGACCCTATACCCAATACCCTCAACCCTTAAACCCTCTACCCTCTACCCTCTACCCTCTACCTATGCATTAAACCTTCAACTCTCAATTGTCAACCCTCAACCATTGATACCTCAATCCTCAATCCTTAAACCCTAAACCCTCTACCCCTTACATTGGACCTTGAACCTAATCCTTGAACCATATACCCTCAAAACCTATACCCTAAACCCTCTACCCTCAACCAAGTAAACCCTTAACCCTAAACCCTTCAACCCTAAACCCTTAAACCTTCTACCCTATACCCTCAACCAAATACCCTCGACCATCGACCCTATTCCCTCAACCCTCAAACCTTAAACCCTAATACCCTAGAAACCATCAACCCTATAGGTCCTCCACCCTAATACCTCAACCCTATACCCTCAACCCCTATCACTTTCTCTCTATCTATACATATCAGCTCTCCCTCCCTCCCTCCCTCCTACCCTCTCTAATTGTCTCTATCTACCATCTCCCTCTTTCTACATACCTCTCATTCAATCAATCCCTACCACCCTCTTTTTCTCCCTCTATCCATATCTCTCTATGTCCCTCCCACTCTATACCACTCTCTCCCACTCCCTCTCTCTCTGTCTATCCCTTCCACCCTACCTAGATAAGTCCCTCTCACTCCACCCCCCTCTTTCTCTACCTCTATTAGGTCACTCCCTCCCACACCCTCTCCCTCTCTCAGGTCTCTCACTCACACTCCCTCTCTCTCTCACACTCCCTCTCTTTCACACTCCCTCTCACTACCTATCTCTCAAGTCTCTCCCTCTCACCCCCTCACACTCTCAAGTCTCTCCCTTTGGCACCCTACCTACATAACTCTCTTTTTCTCTCCATCTCTCTCCCCCTCTCTCTCTCTCCTCTCTCTCAATTCTCTCTCTCCCTCCCTCTCTCCCTCCCACCCTACCTAGCTAAGTACCTCTCACTCCAACCCCTTCTCTCCCACTCCCTCTCTCTTAAACTCTCACTTCCACCCCCTCTCCATCTCTCCAGACTCTCTCTCTCTCTAAATTATCCCTCCCTCTAAAGACATACATAAATACATACATACAAGCATAATACATATGTACATATAATCCTACATCCATACTTGAGCATACATACATACATGTGTAGATACAATCTTACATACATACATACAATATATATATGCATTGATACATACAGGAATACGTACATACATACAAGCATGCAAACATGACATACAAGCATACATGTACATACAAACATACAAATATATCAGCATACATTCAATATATTCACATTTAATATAAAGGAGGACATAACGCGAGCACGTTGTAACGCGCTTGCGTTATGTCCTAGTTGACATGTTTCCCGCAAAAGCAAAAACAATGTCAAAACTGAAATATAACGCGAGCGCGTTATAGCGCACTCACATTATATCTTGATTTGGGAATTCCTGAGCCTTAGGCTTGGTATTTACCTTGGAATACCAACCCAAAGGCTTGGAAGGCATTCCCAACGACCAGAGACGTGTTTTTAAAAAATCTACCATATTTCACATAATCGAGTTTGTGCTCATCGTCAGGATTGCACGTGGTTCAATATTGAAAAAATCGAACACATGGGTAATGTTGGGTTCTCTCTTAGCTATCCAATGATGTAAATTTTTTCACTTTCTGAAAATGTTAAGCCTTTCATCCATAATTTATTTTATTTGTATGTCTTTTTTTTTGCCAAAAAGCAGTGTTTGGTATTTTTTTTGTTATAAATTAACCGTTCATCGAATTTTCGAATAAATTACATTTTTAGAAACTAGACTCCATTCTCCAAATTTTAAAAAATAAATAAATAAAAATTCATTTAGTTTCCAAAATTTGTAGGGGTAGCACAACCAAAATTCTGTTTTTCAGGAAATGTCCACTTTGAAAATTAGTAAAAAATCAAATATTCATTAAAAAATTATCAGAAAAATTGTGCATCAACTACATACTGTTAGCTAACTTCTGACCGTTGCAATTTTAAAAATACTAAAAAAAAGTTCACCATACGAGGGTCGTACAAGATTTGCTATTTTATGTTTTTCTAACAAAAACAACACCAATTTGTAGTTTAGAAAGTAGACTCGGAGCACTTCGATCCTTGTTTTTGTTCCATCTCAAAATTTTGAGTGTAACTATCCTCAATTTCACGTCCAAGGTCAGTATTTTCTGATTTCAAAAAAAAGTTGTCCACTTAAGTCCCCTTTTTGGGAACCATCTTTGTGCGCTTACCCCCTAGTATTGTTTAAATGATGGTTTGGATCATCTTGCCCAAATCTTAATAACCCAGTTGGATCTTGGGTATTTGTATGTGTTTGATCAACATCTTCTACCTATCAACAAACGCAAGCATTATTTAATGTTTGGAAACAATTGGATAAATCATAAATGTATCAATTTCAAAGAAGTATAATCAAATATGGCTTAAAAAATAAAAATAAAAATTATATGAACATATATACATCAATTGAATAATGGAACATTATTTTATAGACTACCTTTTTTATACAATAATTTAAATAAAACACAATTTTGACAACATAGTTTAAAAAACATTAGTCCACACTCATTTATTATTCTTTGGTTGTCTGCCCTTAAGAACATCCTTAGGGAGACCTTGTTCTTCCCTTTTCTTTTGCACAGGAGTGCATTTTAAGAAGGGGTAATCAATAAATAACTCATCCCCAATGGTAATGTCCATAATAGCCTCAACCATTATCAATATATTAACCTCCTTTCCATATTTCCATCTTTATCATTTATAACCTCAACAAATTGACAATTCGGTCTTACAATAGGGTCCCTTCCCTTACTACTATTTATAAATCCTGTAATATTTTTGTGTGTGTATGCATGTTCATCTATATACATAAGATGACCTCTATTCATTTATTTTCCATTTTCCAATTGGAGATGATGTGTATACATATTCAAATTTAGACCATATGCTGACATGCTAGGCTAATATTATGCTAGCCTTCTCCATTCACCACTGTAATATGATGGACCATAATATGGCATTAATCTCCTAGTGGTTTGTTCTATATATTTCTATGTTTAGATCCCACATGTACATTTTGGACAATAAAGAGGCCTAGATTCACTCCATGAATATTGGAGGGTCATATCATGTAGCTGTATCCCCAAAACCGGAACACCTCGTGCACTCTAGGTAGTTGTTGATCACTAGGCCAAGCACAATATAGTCAACGATCAAATGTATCTTTGTAAATTGATCTCAAACTCAGGGGCAAGTCATCATCTCCATCACATTCATTCTCATAGGGTATGTAGTCCACCTTCCCCCCGTCTTAAAACAAATTATGCATCTTTACACTGGTTCTTGTTTTGTTACTTGTTTTCGTCAATTCCTCATCTTCTGAGCTGGTATATTGGCACATATTTTTGTTAGATGTATCATCTGATAAATGATCATTGCCCTCTAGGCTGGAAGTCAGTGATCTAGGAAAATTTACACCAAGAACTTTATCTTGCAAGTATCCATTAAGAAAAAAATAGTTATTTAAATAATATAAATCAATGTTTAAACGAAGTATACATGTGATTTATATCAAATTGGAAATTTCCTTACCACAATTCCTTTTGAATTTGAATCAATTATAGGAGGCATACTACCGACTGGAAGCTCGCCATATATGTAATATCTTTGTACAATTGCTCATTTTAATTGTTTCTTTCCACGACATATAGAACATCCACAAACAACAATTTTCTCAAAGTATTCATCCCATGTACTATAGTCCTGACCAACCTCTTGTTCAGTGCAATCATTTGTTGTGTCTACAAGATCCATTGTCATATCCTCTTCCACCCACTATTATCTACGTGATTTAACAGTTTTACGTCCACATCCACATACATATCTTGTTCTTTTGCTAGTTGAACGCTCAAGCTTTGCATTTGCTCCAATCTCCATCTAAAATAATCAACAACATGCATTAATTTATGTCAAGATTGGATAATACATTATAAATTTCAATAATACTATGAAAAAGGATGGACGTATCACAAAATACCATCAGATCATTTTTTCCTAGGTTAAGTCAAAATTTGAGTCCCTGATGTCCTGCTTCATCCGTTGTGTCCTCATTTGATATGATACGATCTATTTCCATGGCCTCGTCTCGCTCCTATAATACACAACATAGTAAATAATGTTTAGTACACCAATTATATCATTTCAACAAATATGCTATCCAACACAAAACCTCACTTTAGTAATATATTTGAAATATTGATATCATGTTTTGGCCATCCTAACTTTCAAACTTTTCCCTTGATCATAGAATCACATTTAATCACCATTCCTGTGCATTTTCAACCAATAAGTTTGACCTAAAAGGCCTCATGGACAAAAAAATGACTTTATCTCCTCTATGTTGTAGCATTTGTGAATTCATAAGCACCTTCTTCTTTTGGTTGAGGTTAATTTCTCTTCTTACCTCTATTGTATCTGTAGATTCCGTTGTCATATCCTCTTCCACCCACTTTCCTCTCTGCGAATTAGTATTTCTACGCCGTCCACGTCCTCTATCCATGGCCTCCTCTGGATCCTATAATACACAACAATGACAATAGTCACATAACAGTTGTGCACCAAGAGAATATTGTTGAAATTATCTTGTTAATACGCTCGCTTTTCATTAAGATTCACTATGAAAAACAAAATAGGACATTGCAACATTTTGCTATTCACAGAAATTTTACATGCGAAATATTGACAACTAGAGGTCAAATCTTATGATTACAAGATGACTACAAATTCACATCAAAAAGACATTTATTTAAAATTTGACTACAAATAAAACCTATTACTAATAATTTTAGTTGAACATCCCTTCCATGGTCCCTTGTTATCCTAGATTTAAGAAAACCTATTACTAATAAGTTTAGCTGGTTCTCTACCTTACACTTCTTCCACAAATTCATTAAAACTATAGATATTTTATGTTTGAAAACTAGAGATTAGATTCCTTATTCTTGATTGAAACCTACTTTAGGATGGAATGATGAGATCTGATCAAGGATGGAATGCTGAGATCTAACAAAGTGTAAAAACATGTCAAAATATGTAATATATGCATGGATAAAGGCAATAGACAAATATATATGATAATACATGATGAATGATCTATCAATAATACATTAAATAAGGGTGGGTTAGTGGTATCAAAGAGATTACAAAAAAAAATCCCAAACCCTAATCAAAATAGTAGCAATGAAACATAGATAAGGGGTGCATCCAAGCCCTAATAAAGTATAAAATAAATCATATCTACTTAAAAATGCTAGATTTATAACCTTAATGTAGAAGGATAAACTCTAAGGATGAAACTTGAGTGTGTTTAAGAATGTTTGGTTCATGAATTTATGTAAGGAAGAATAACATGCCTCACATAAATATCCCAAGTAAATTAATTAAATCAAAATGAATAAATAATATAACCCGCCCAGGATAAAGAGTTGAGAGTAATAACAACACTAAAATAAATGCTCAAAATTAAATAATAAAAATAATGGTATTTATTTATCGACTTCCATGTAAAATAAATCATTTTGCACAGGTGGGTGCTAAATTAGGCGCACTTTGTGCCACCTTTAACACCCCAAAGAGATTACATTTAGGGCTCAAATTTGGCATTAAAGTCGACGCTAAGGTCAGCGACTATAACACAAACTAATGAATCAAAAACAAAAAACAAAAAATTCCTACAAAAACATTTGAAAAGTTTGGAAAAACATGTCAAAAGTTTGGAAAAACACATAATTTTTTCCATCGAGCTTTCTCTTCTACATGACATTTTTTCCATCGAACTTTCTGAAAGCTCTCTTCTCAGCCGCCATAGGGTTTCACCTAGAAGTTGCATCTGGATATTTCATGGAGTTTTCTGAGTAAAGAGATTGTTGGAGCCGCATGTGGTAAGCATTTTATTTTTAGTTCTAGCTAGTGTGACTTGTTTTTGTCCCTTGTATCATGTGTGATTTGCATCAATAGTTGGCATCATTTAGTGTAGGTAGGTATACATATCCCACTTTTATCAATTTTTTTGGCATTTAATGTTTATTTCGCCCGTAGGTTGTGTTAAAAAGAATTGAATTTGGTTAGGTACCCTATACTTGTTGTTTTGCATTCTTCACAAATTTTACAAACATTGTCCTTTTGCATTTAGCTAGTGTGATTTATTTTTATCACCTAGATTTTGAATCTTGTGCTCATTGGTTTGCATTCTTGTCAAATTTTATAAAAAATCATGTGTTGGCACCTTTGCCAAATGCCATTTGAAGTGATAAATACTTCCCTAGCATTCAAAGCCATAAAAAATGTATGATTTTATTATAGTTTAGGAATGATTGTGCCATTTGTGCCACAAAAATTCTCTAACGATAATTGGAAACCATAAAAAGTAAGGTTTTCGCTAGGGCTAAGGCATACTGAAAATAAAAAAATATGTAATCCTCACCATATACCCTTAAACTAATTTTTTTTTGGGATTTTTAATATCAAAAACCATTTGGGTTTTAAAATTTTAAAAATCCTTTTAAAAAAGGAGAGAAACACCATATGGCCTTGAATCTTTTAAGAAAAGTAGAAAAATCAATTATATGTTGACAGTAGACGCAAATGTGAAGTTGCTTTAAAACCTTGATTGATTGGACTTGATCCACGTGATGTTGCTTCATTAAACTTTCAATCATCCTCTATAATGCCATTTTTATGCATAAAAATGCTCCTTGCATTGCAAACATATCTGAATTGTACTTGACAATGATTGACTGTAGCTATGCATAAAAATGCTCCTTGCATTGCAAACATATCTGAATTGTTTTTCTTGATAGTGTGTACTTTCATACCTAGCAGTGTGTACTTCATTTGCCTCCATAGACTAGATGAAAATAATTTGCCCTAGGTCACCTCAAAATGTCAAGCAATAGAGGGAAGGGAGCAAAGGGAGTAGACTCTAGCCACATTGAGGTAATTCATTGTCAATTTATAGATTTGTAAATGTTTCCATTGTTTCTTTGATTTTTAGTTTTTAGTTTTTTATTTCTAAATTTAAAAGAAGAAATTTATTTTATATATATATAGGGACATGAGACTAACAAAGGTAAAGAGGCATTGGATTCCATAGTGGGGGTAGAGGCAATGAACAAATTGGATGGTGTGGACTTGGCAATGATTACTAGATACATAGAAAAATGATTTGGTAAAGCACCTAAAACATTGCAAAAAGTTCAATCGTATCAAAGGAAATCAATTGATTCCCCAACCAGTCCTGGATCGAGCAAAAGATCCAGGAGGAAATCAATAACAATAAACTCTAGGAATGTGGAACAGGAAGAATAGACTTCCAATATCCCATCCACTCCTGGGACACAAAATTCTTCCACCACGCCATGTTTTGCATCTTCCATTGTTACCTACGATACCAAGATAGAATACGATGTGGTTTCAGGGGAAGTTTGAATGATAGATGCTAGAAAAAAATTTGTGAATAGGTTGAAGGAATTGTGCCTTCAACGGTTCAAAGACCATCTACATTTTCTATTCTCAAAGATACCAATACAGCTAAAAAAAGTAGTTATCCATGACATGGAGATTGAATTTGGCACAGGTTGGTCTTTAAAGAAGATAAAGCTATGAATGTCTCAAAACTGCAAGAGATTTTGGTGCAACCAAACAAAGAAGATAAAAAAACCCCTCCCAAGCTAAGGCTCAAAAAAAGGCCACTTGATGTAAGTAGGAAAGTATGGAAAGAGCTTTTAAAATCCTATGAGAGGTTCAATGCATGGAGGGAGTTTGGTGAGGAGAGTACGCAAGTATTTTAATTTTCTCATAAGATTATATCAAATTTATTAAATGATTTGTAAATTTTATTTGTGCATAGTTAAATTGAATTAGTATATGTTTCAGGACAAGGCTTCCAAGGCTAGGCTTAACAAACTTCATGCCATGCATCACAGTGGCTAGAAAGGTTTACAGGCCTTGATCTGTATATTTGTACGTATATTTAATATGTTAAATGATTTTTTTTTAATTTCCTGGGAAAAAGTAAATGATTGCATATTAATTAGTTTAACTAGTCCATTGCCATGTTTTGACAGGAGGAGAAATATGTCCGACATCCAAAGCAATATGAAAAGGAAATGTTACAAAGCAAAAAGTGGGTCGATTTTGTAATCTGGATGGAGAACAAGGTATCAATACTTGAATTTCAATAACTTAGTTGGATATTGTTGTGTTAATATGTCAATTTGAATTTATTATGTTGAGTTTCAAGAATCTTTGAAGAGGTTATATAGTGATACTTGAGACAAATGGTTACAGTTGTACTCTGTTTGTTGTGTTTGGTTTCTATTGGTATTCTTGTCTTCTTGTGTAAATCATTGTAGCAATCAAGCTAACAAGAGTGAACATTATGATATTACATAAAGAGTGAATAAGACCTTGTCTTTACTCTAAGATATTAAGTTTGAAAAAAATGAACATTAATGAAAAGATCTTTGATAGCATTCTCATTAATAATTCGTATAAAATTTATGAATGGAGAGACAATGACCTCATGAGACTTACATGTTTAACTCAAACATGTTCAGAAACCATTCAATTGACAAAATTGGCTAGATTAACTCAAAAATTAAGACATTGACTCAAAATGAATTTGCTCTATGCTTTCTACTTGCATACTCGGCTCCAGAATTCAACAAAAGACCTGTACAATTGGCCTTCAATTCCCTTTTATAGAATAAGGGAGCAAAAAAATCCTCAAGCCAAGTTGTACACATGTCACCCTCTCATTGGACCACAATACACACATTCACTTTTGTAGTTATATTTAAATCTTCAAAATGGAGGGAAAAAGTGAGATGAAATATTTCCATTCGATGAAGAAAATGGACCCGCCTTCCAGAAGGCATTTTGTTGGAGAGAAGAATCTTCTAACCGTTGCAACATATTCATTCCTTGAGCTAAAGAAAAAATATGAAAGAGAAAGAAAGGTCAACCCAAACTAGTATTCAAATTATCAGTGATCAATCTCTGCCTATGGTGTTTGCTATAAGAGACATACTTTATGCATTTCAATTTCTTAGGCCAGACCTATATTATACTTGACCAAATGTATGTGTACTCTGCCTTTATGTTCATAAATCCAATTCATCAATAAAATTATTTTTTCCATTGTTCATATTCATCATCAGATGGCCAATTGAAATTAATGATTTCATCCATCTTTATTCTATATGGAGCATATTTTACCATCACTGAAGTTGACTCTTTATCAAAATCCTCTAAGAAATTGATAATGAAAGACAATTTCTCTAGAGAATCCTTCAATATAGCAATATCAACATGTTCACAAATCAAAACTTCTTGTGAGACAATATTTGTATCCATTTGGTCCTTCCACACCTGTAGAGGCTTTACCTCATCATATATATGTTGGATATCCAACAGTAATGTCAACTCTACCTCATCATACTTATCCTTTAATTCTCTAATCCTTTGCTCCAATGGAGTGACATATCCATGTAAATTTTGTTCCTTAATTCCATAAACATATTTGTAGACTGGGATCACTTCGGGGTATCTATCTTCCTTTTGTTTAGCCCCCACCACCATTAATTTCAAATCACTAACCCTTGGAATCCACTTATCCAAGATTGGGATAGCTACATCCCTATCCCGCTGGGACAACCTTATTGCTTGTAACATTGAATAGTAATTTGCATGGAAAATATTTATTTTGCTTTGAATCCTCTTGTTCATATGTTTGAGTATTGTACGAACAATATGAGCATTGTTCTCATACATTGTATTTTGAGTTTGCTCAAGAAATTTCTTATGTACCTCAACTTGTTGAAGTAGTTTCTCCCTTGTAATCTCATCAATTGCATGTGGCTCCTGGCCCAAGTTGTATGGTATTATGGTCATGGGTTGTTTTGACAAAGGAAAAGGTTGGGAATTTTCCACTAGAATGGTTGATGCAGCTTGGCTTGAGCTAGTTTTTCCTTGAGACTTCAATGTCTCCACTTGTCCTTTCCAAAGTGCTAGCTCTATTTCCAACTCAATAACTCTCTGTTGACTCTTATCATATTCAACCAAAAGATCATTATATTGTCCTCTGAATGTTTCCCTTTAAATAGTTAAACTTTTTGTAGTTGCTTTGGAAAACTTGGTAACATTCACCATCATTTTTGTTGCCTCTAGAGTTGGAGTGTCAGCAACTCTTCTTATAACTAATTGTCCACTAAATTCAGTTGGTTCTGCCATAACTAGTTTCCTAGCTCTCATAGTTAATGACCAAATGGCCAAGGCATCTCATTCTTCACTAAATCTTGATCCATTGATTGCCAACCTAGCTTCTTCTTCAGTTTGAAATAATGTCCTTCCAGCTCTTCTTATGGTGTCCAATACAACAACATTAGCAATGTCCCATTCGGGCAATAACATAACTCCACTTTTTTCCACAAGCGCCTTTCCTTCCTCAACTATAATACTTTGAAATTCCGTCTTCATGGCTTTCATTAGATTTGCTTGGATAACATTCTCAGGGTGATCTGTATAGGATCTAGACTAGATTGCATAAATGAATGCTTAATTTTTACAATGCTTTTACAATGATTATTTCAAGTTAATTAAAACGAAATTAACTTAAGGAAATAACAGAATGAAAGTAATATCAAGGTGATCATAACAGAAATTAACAAAACTGATAGAAGATGAGAGAGAGAAGAAGAGAAGTGCAAACAGTTGATAACGGAGTTCGTCACAACGTGACTACGTCTCTGGGTCCAGTCCAATAGAGAGACCGATCCGATTAACTCCAAAAATCAATTACAATAGCACCATAACCATTCTCCAAGCATTTCGGCAGCGTAACAACACTCTGTCATGCAAGAATGATTTGAAAACTCTCCAACAAGGCCTCTCTTTCGTCACCTCAGCATCAGGACTTCATCACCTGAAAAAAACTTGATTTCAATTCTCACCTCAAGCCCCTTTTTATACAAAGAATTTGCTCAATTTGGCTCTCAACCAATTGATTTGCAAAATATTCTCCAAATCACCTTATCTCTCCAAAATACATAAAAATCTGCAAATCTTCCCTTTTTACATAAAAATCATTAAAAATATCCCCCCTTTACATAATATCTTTAATAATCTCCTTTAGAAAAATCAAAATAAATCAATTTAATCAATCTAAGCCTCTTTTTTATAAATCATTCTCGGCTTATTGTTTTGGTGGTTTGATTATATCCTTTAAAAAGGATATTTGTTTGTTTTAATTTATTTTATAGGGGAGTTGTTTTTAATAATAAGGCATCCGGTTTCAACAGTTAACAAATGCCACCGCTGCCATATATATTTTAAACGGGCTCAATGGCCGAGCGGTGGAAAACCGTTTTGGAAACCCGCCGGTTACGGGTTCAAATCCTACCGGCCACAAATTTCCAACAAATTTGATTACCTACTTAACAAAAGTAAACAACTTCCATATATAGATAACGGCCGCCGATTTGGTGGAATGGCCACCCGGAAATCTCGCCCGTGGGTGGTTGGGAGGTCGAGTCCCATGCACGCCGGTATATCCTTTTGCTAACAAAAACAACTAGCGCCGCCACGTGCCGCACCAGGAGGGTGCCACGTGGTGAGATTTAATTCACTGACAACGCTGACTATGATGCTGATTGGACATGCCACGTCTATGCTGACTGGATGTACGGATGACACGTGTCAACACATTATTCGCTGACCTTTGCTGACGTCACCTGCCACATCGACATGTACGGATCGTACGGACTGCCACGTGTCAACTTTTGATTGGTCCATTTTGAATTTCGTGCTATGTGCAGACGTCAGCTGTACGGATGATGATGTCATCACTGTACCTTCAAGTCCACCAAGTCAACCTAAAACTTTGACCAGCTGTATCTTGAGCATACGATGTCGGATTTCGAAGAAACGAGTTGCGTTGGAAAGCTTGCGATGAGCTCTTCGCGATGATGCCAACTTCGACAAATTTTGATGACACCATTTTTTCCGCTTCCTGGACGCCCTCTGATTCCAATTTGACCAAAGGTTTGACTGGCTATAACTCGTGCAAACGGACTCCTTTTCGCTCCGTTCGAGTTGCGTTGGAACCAGGACGTCGAGCTCTTTCTGATGGTGCTGATTTTGGAGAGAAATGGAACACTTCAATTTTCACTGAAAAATGTCCACCGGATCACAGGGAGTTCAAGATGTAAACTCCTCTCCTTGGCTAGATTCTTGGCATGAATTGGAACCTTAGCCCTCCAAGCAAAATATCAGAATGATCTTGTTTTAATAAAAGAGCCATCCTCCATAAATTACTTACAAGCTTCATGTCTCAAGTCATCCAAGTAGTTTGTCCCACTCAACACCCCTTTTCCCAATCTGAGGCTGCTTTTTGTAGTATCTCCTACAAATTCTCTTGGAGGAGAAGGCATTCCCTGTTGCATCTCCTTAGGAGTGATTAATATTTCTTCTTCCTCGATATCTAGGTAGTCAAAAAATTTGCTCATCTCAAATTTTTGCTTCTTGGCTGGTGGCTGCTCTGATGGAGAAGGGCCTTTTGGGGGTGAATCAATCTCAATAACAACAAGCAAAGCCTATCTAGGAGGTGATGAAACTAACCTAGCTGGAGAATCTTCCCTTGACCCTTCTGAGGTAGTAGGGGTTGGCAATGTTTGTTATTTCTTAACAATCTCTTTCCTCCTAGAATATATTCTAATCTTTTTTGGAGGCTCATAGGAAGGTCTTTCCTCCTCATGTGCAAATGTCCCTTCTTCTATCACCAATGACTTCCCCTTATCTTCCATTGTTCTTTCCCTTGTTAATACACCCACAACACTTTCAAAGTTTGCCAAAACATATTGTACTCTTCCCCATTCTCCCCTGATATTTGGCAAAGGGTCATATCTAGGATCAAACTTCAAGGCATTCTCAACCATATTTTTGAAGGCAAGATACATGGCCTTCTTTTCCTCTTGCACCTTGAAATCCAAAATATTCTTGATAACATCTTCAGGGTAGTAGAAGTTATGCAAAAATGCACTGGTCCTTATCCTTGCCTTTACTGCAGCAATGAAACCCTCAGGGTCATGGATTCTTGGGCACACTGTCCTCAAGTCATAGGGTTCTAAGATATTAACAAAATATTTCCACCCTCCCTTAACCATCACAAATTCTATAAAGGTTGTCTATTCAGGGAAGAAAGACCACTTCTTCTATTTTTTTGGTAGTTGTACCATTTGTGTAGCTCCTAGTTGTCTGATTATTTAAATAAATCCAATCCTCAAAGATACATCCCTTGGTAGCACATAAGGATTGCTAGGTGTCCCATATACCTTGAATATAGTTGTATCTGGATAGGGAATGTTATCTCCCCAATTATGAGTTATCTATAATTCAGGCCTCCTTTCCATAGGTCTCAAGAAATCATGAATCTCCTTCAGAATCCTTGGTGGATCATGAATCAAGGATCTCCTCATCTTGGAGGAAAACACATTGTGAAAGACCAAATAATCAAATTTGTGTCATGTCTGTCCATAATTTTGGTCCAACACTGAACCAGTAGCTCAAGACCATCCTCTTTCACCTTCAATGACATATCTTTGTCAAAGTATTTCCTTCCCTTGTATAGAAACATATGCATTAATAGGGAGTACCACTAGAATTGAACCCAATTCTTTCCTTAAGAGAAACCAAACCCTTGTGCATATGCTCTGCCAAGTAAGTAGCATAATCATAGACCACATTGAAAGCTCCATGCTGGATATGTCCTGCCATGTACATATATTCTTTTGGCATAGTTTCTGGTGGATCAAAACCAATGATTTGGCATAAGGAATAAAAGGTCTTCTTAAAGTAGTTAGAAAATTATTTCATAGGGAAAGGTTCCCTCTCATCTTTGCCAATATTTATTTCTCTTATTTTTTCCATATCCTATGATAGCAGTATGTATTGGTAGCATTGTGGTTATGAACACGACCTTGGCATTTTCATACTCTTTACTGAAAACATCTAGGTCAATGGGGATTGTGTCTTCATTCCACTTAGACAAGTCAAAGACTTAAAAAATTTCTTCTCTGGTAATCTTGACCATCTCTGTGCCATCAAATGCCCTAATTACCCTAGAAATGGGGTCATACCTTACCACAATGTCTTTCAGCAAGTCCACATCCATATAGACATTTGGGACCACAAGTTTTCCCATGTCTAATCTCCAAGTATTGCAAGTCAGAACTCCACAATTTCTATTTCCAAACCAATTCTTGAACATGTTCCATTCAGTGAAAGGTGTTTCAACATCCTTGATACAATGTTGCTTATCCAACAACCCTCATAAATCTTAGGACAATAAAATATTACCTGCCCCTAAGCTTTCTTACTTGTTGAGGGTTTGAGTTGGTCAACAATATCTTGGGAGAGTAACCTAGTTGGGGTTTTAGAACTAGACCCTTGGGCTTTGGGAGCCATGGACAATTAGGTAGGTTCAAAGTAGGCTAGGGTTTCGACGTAGGATAACTCAATACCTAGTGCTTAATTAACAACTAGCACAAATTGGATATACAAATTTTGAAGCACGACAGAAGACCACACTTATGCACAATTTTAAAGAAAAATAAAGCAATTAAAACATGCAAGCTAATCCAATTTGAAAGAAAGAAGTGAAAACTTGCCTTAAATCAAGATTGTTTAAAAGATAAAGCTTGTAATTTGACTTACGGGTTTTTTTGCTCACAAGATACCCTAATTTGTTTGAGTTTCAGCTTGAAATACTTCGCATGATCTCTTGAAGGCTTTGAATTTACTTGCAATCCTAAATTGTGTGAGGAAAATAAGTTGTTATGTGCTTTAATGTAAAAAATAGCGGTTGCGGGTGTCTTGTCCACCATTATTACTCGCTCACGCGAAGCAAACGGTTCAATTAGTCGTGCATCCAATTTTGAATAGCAGTCGCCGATCTCTTTCCAAGATGGTATAGAGAATGGTCGAGATCAAGTCAACATGGTTTGAATTTTATTTGTCTTCGTTCATTACCTCATCGACCAATGAAAATTTGTTGACTGGAGACCATATCATCCTCTCCTATGGGCTCCACCTCCTTTCCCAAGCGAACAAAACAATCCACATGTCCATCATTCATATACCTTGCAAGCTTTTGGAGAGTCCTTTTCTAAGTCACGCGAGGTGTGCAATATACAACCAAGATTTACCTTCAACACTACGAGTGCACACATGTCAAACATTCGCCAACCTCACATCACTTAGGAGATCAATATTCAAATCCTGCGAGGTTTGCGAGAAACGACTGAGATGCGACCTTCAAATCGGATGGGTAGGATTTCTGTACATGCAATTAATGTTAATTTTAAAATCAGGGCCATGACTAGGTTAGCCCATGAGGTAGACATCACAATCAACTAAAAAATAATAATGAGCCCGACTTGGGAAAAATTAAATGGGGCGATATAACACCGAGCGACCGACAAACCTATGCAAGGGGGTCGATAAATATATGTTGCTAATGACTTAATTTGTGACTTAAGTGATTGGTGACCGAATAAGAAAGTCAAATAGGAATACATAGCTAACAAGGTTTGATTCATCAGAGTAAAACAAATATCGCTAGAACACATCTTGTTGTCTCCCCGATAGCCCAAGCAAAGCATATCAGAGACACCAAAGTATATCGGGGAAAGATGACATTGTGTCTCACCGATGGACTGATATAGTGGCATGATGAAGACAATTATTAATAAAGTACATAGTGGTATCGGTAAGACACAAACCTATTGGGCTAACAAAAAGCACAGTTTCCATGATACAACGATGAACTGACAGAAGAAAAGGGTATCAGGAGGAATGGTTGCTATCGGCGGAATATAAAAAAAGTTGCACTGATGAGCTGATAACACAAAGAATGTCATAAGTGATTAATTACACGCCTAAGGTACTATATCAGAGAGACTAAGGGGTATTGGGGAGACATCATCTGATATCCCACCGATTCCCCGAAGGAAAAACAATGACATATGTTCGCTTCTATGGGAAATATGGATATCGAACACAGTCATATATTTGACATATTGATATCATGTCTTTGAAATCTGAAGTTTCTCCTGAGTCACTAGTGCAGCTCTCTCTACCTTTTGAAAATCTTTCATTGCTACATATCGCCTGTGGGATTTAATCATTTGTACCACATGGTTGATGTGCTTTGAATCCTTAGATCTAAAGGAAATTTCCTTAACATAAATACTGCTATGGAATTTCAATGTTGGCATGTAGTTGGCATTAAAGTCAATACCTGAAATATTGAAAATTATCCTTATATAAGAATTCCCTCCATCTTGTTGGCTTGTAACACTCTTGATGGTGGCTACATGAAATCTGATTTTGATTCCTCTTCTACATTAGAGGGTTCATATCCTTGATTTGACTCTTTTGAATTATTAGAATCAAAATCACTAGCTTCCATATTAAAAAATTCCTAACCACCATATTTAATTAATTTATCTAGATCACCAATAATAGTTTTCAAAATTGGTCACCAATTCAAGTTCATTCTAATTTCATAATACTTCATATCCATGAATTTAAGCCATTCCTTGATGCCATCAAGCAAATATTGAGGAATGGTGTCAATGAAAATTACATCCTACTTGAAGTCTTTGAAAATAATAGCCATATCAAATGCCTTTTTCCCAAGTCCTACTCTCTCAAGGTTAAGAATCTCAATCTCACTAATAGTGATTACTAAGAAATGTAATTCCACCAAATCTACCAAACAATTTACCATAGGAAAAATAAAAGTAGAGGATTTGAAAGGAAATCCATGAAAACCAAGCTCTCTAAATGGTATATCAAACTCTAGTTCAAAATATTTTAGATGAGGTTGCTCCCATAACTCTCTTACTCGCTTGACAAATCCTTGAAACTCTGCATTAATTTTATTTTTCCTGTCCCTCTCTTGTTGTTCTTCCTCAATTTCACCAGGATCATACATTGACCTTCTTTCCCCTCCTAAATTTTGGACCATATCCATTACCTCCACATTAAACTAGACATCCTTGGTCTTCTTGGTTCCCACCATGATATGGTTATGCAAATGAAAATGAAGCAAAGTAATCTTCTCCTTCTTCGCTGGCGCTAGAAGAATGCATGCTTAATGTTTTGATACATGATATCAACTCTCTCTTATGTCCTCATGGTTGAATACCGAAATCCATTACGGTGGGCCTCCAGAGTTCTAGTCATCTTTCTTCCTCTTCCACCAAATGCTGACCTAATCCACAAGTCTGCCAGCCTAATTGGATTTGTTTTTGAAAGCTGAAGTTTCTCTTGAGTCACTAGTGTAGCTCTCTCTGCCTTTACAGACTCTTTCATTGCTACAAATTGTTTGTGGGATTTAATCATTTGTACCACATGGTTGATGTGCTTTGAATCCTTGGATCTAAAGGAAATTTCCTTAACATAAATACTGGTAGGGAATTTCAATGTTGGCATGTAGTTGGCATTAAAATCCAGTACCTAGAACATTGAAAATTATCCTTATATAAGAATTCCCTCCATCTTGTTGGCTTGTCACACTCTTTATGGTAGCTACATGAAATCTGATTCTGATTCCTCTTCTACATCAGAGGTTTTATATCCTTGATTTGACTCTTCTGAATTATGAGAATCAAAATCACTAGCTTCCATATTCAAAAATTCCCAACCACTATCTACAATAAATTTATCTGGATCATCAGTAATAGTCTTCAAAATTGGCCACCAGTTCAAGTTCATTCTGCTTTCATAATACTTTATATCCATGGATTTCAGCCATTCCTTGATGCCATCAAGCGAAGATTGAGGAATGGCATCAATGCAGAGTACATCCCGGTTGAAATATTTGAAAATAATAGCCATATCAAATTCCTTTTTCCCAAGTCCTACTCTCTCAAGGTTAACAATATCAATCACACTAATAGTGATTACTAAGAAAGGTAATTCCACCAAATCTACCAAACATTTTACCATAGGAACAATAAAAGTAGAGGCTTTGAAAGGAACTCCATGAAAACCAAGCTCTCTAAATGGTATATCAAACTCTAGTTCAAAATATTTTAGATGAGGCTACTCCCATAGCTCTCTTACTCGCTTGACAAATCCTTGAAACTCTGCATTGATTTTATTTTTCCTATCCATCTCTTGTTGTTTTTCCTCAATTTCATCAGGATCATACATTGAACTTCTTGCCCCTCATAAATTTTGGACCAAATCCATTACCTCCACATAAAACTGGACATCCTTGGTCTTCTTGGTTCCCACCATGATATGGTTATGCAAATGAAAATGAAGCAAAGTAATCATCTCCTTCTCCGTTGGCTGGAAGAATGCATGCTTAATGTTTTGATACATGGTTTCAGGTCTTAATCCTTAACAACCATAGTGTCAACAAGGAGCAATGAATAATTCTGTATTTTGGGGTTACCGATCTACAACTGCAAATTTTGAAACCCAAGTGATACATTAAAATTCATTCTATCCTTCACAATTTTGTCATTTCTTGAATTCAAACTTAATCCAAACTCTCAAAATTCGATCCCTATTCCTTTTCCTGCAGACTTTGTAAGATGAGGCAAAATTTTAGGGTCATATCTTTGAACTACATCCATAGTTGCCTTATATTAACATACATGAACATGATATGATTATATACATGAAAAGGTCCCTTAAAAATAGTATAATTAAAGTAAAAAATGTCATGAAGAACTATTCTCTGTATGCTCAAGTATTGTTGCATGTCATAGCTTGCTTACAAACAAAAAACTAAACCATAAATGTTAAATCTCAAATATGGGGACATATAGACTAGTTAATTATCAAAGAACCTTTGAAGCATATTACAATGCCAAAATGTCCTAGAAAAATATTCATTTTTGAAATATAGGAGAAGAAGATATATATAGACCAGTTAACTCTCAAAGGATCTTCGAGACAAACATAATCATTTATAGCACAAAATACAGAGGGTTGGCACTTAAGGTTATGTAATAGAATTTATAGTTGATAGTTAAATTGTATATCAATTTTTTTTATGATCTTTACTAACGTTTATTAGAATTGTTGCATGTTTTACATCATTGGAATGACATATTAGCTGTAATTTTTTGAAATTTTATTATGGTATGTGCACTTTGATATGATGTAATATGATTATGCCCGTTCGTCTCATATGTTGTAATATTAGATATATAACAGAAAAATAAATTATTGCATGAAATAAATAATAAATTTTCATTTTAAATGTTTTTTTGTTTCATAACACAGGGCTTCCAAAAGATCAAGATGATCCTCATCATGATATAGATCCAAAAAATATTGGTTTTTTTGGTACAAATCACATGGTAGAGGATGATGATGACGCAAATATAGAAGACACCAAGGTCGATGACAATGATGATGACAACGACGATGATGACGATGATGACGATGATGATGATGATGATGATGATGATGATGATGATGATGATGATGATGATGATGACGATGATGAGACAATTGTACTTGGTAGTAACTAGTGACATTCACGATCATATAGACTGTATCATGGATCATTGCTGATATATCATTATGATGCCTCTTTTCATGGTTACAATCATATGTATCATTTTCACGGCCTACAATACCATATTATTTAGTTGTATCATATTGACATGTATCATTTTCACTTATATCATTTGGACATGTATAATCTTGACTTGTATCAATTTGAGTTACACAATTTATCATTTTTACTTATATCATTTGTACATGTATCATTTTGACTTATGTCAACTGTTGGACATGTATCATTTTGTTATGTTATTGATCTACTAGCATATTTGACTTTCACTTGTTTTAGTTATATATGATGATGATCTTATCAGTATTGACTTGTCAATTTATATATATTAAAAGTGGTTGATGATTTTTGGATGGATATTTATTACTTATGATGGTTTTAATTTACTACTCAGGATGGATGTTGTCAAATTCAATTAAATTATAGATATTTGACTCACTTATTTTAATTATAGATGATGATCATGTTATAATAATTATCTTGTTATTTAATCATATGAGTTAAATAATTAAATTACTTACTCTATAATCATATGAGTTATTTAAGAGGCACGATATATTTAACTAATTAAATTAAAATAAAACATATTAAATTAATAAATGGAAGCAAAACAAGAAGCATTTTTAGAAGAAAAAAAGGAAGCAAAAATGGAAGCCAAACTAGAAGCAAACCAAAAGCAATCTTGGAAGAAAAATTGGAAGCAAAATCGAAAGCAAAACTAGAAGCAAACCTAGAAGAAAACCTGGAACCAAAACTAGAAGCAAAAATGGAAGCAAAATTGGAAGCAAAACTAGAAGTAAAAGTGGAAGCAAAATTGGAAGCAAAATTGGAAGCAAAACTGAAAGCAAAACTGGAAGCAAAATTGGAAGCAAAATCAAAAGCAAACCGAGAAGCAAAATCGGAAGCAAACCTGGAAGCAAAACTAGAAGCAAACTTGGAAGAAAAACTGGAAGCAAACTTGGAAGAAAAACTCGAAGCAAAACTCAAAGCAAACCTAGAAGCAAAATTGGAAGCAAACCTGGAAGCAAACCTAGAAGCAAAACTGGAAGCAAAACTGGAAGCAAACTTGGAAGCAAAACTGGAAGAAAACTTGGAAGAAAAACTGGAAGCAAAATTGGAAGTAAAACTGGAAGCAAACCTGGAAGTAAAAATGGAAGCAAACCTAGAAGCAAAAATGGAAGCAAAACTGGAAGCAAAACTGGAAGCAAAACTGGAAGCAAACCTAGAAGCAAACTTGGAAGCAAAACTGGAAGCAAACCTGGGAGCAAAAATAGAAGCAAAAATGGGAGTAGACATGGAATCAAATCTGGAAGCCAAATTGGGTGCTAATTTAGGCGCTATTTCCGATGCTATTTCTCGATGCTATTCTAGGCGCTAAAGGAGGCACTATTGCTTGCGCCACTTTTTCAGCGCTAAATCCGATGCTACAGTCAGCGCTAAAGTCGGCGCAACCATCAACGCAAAATCCAACGCCGAAGTGAAAAAACCATTTTTGGCCAAGTTTTGCGTCGACAAAAGTGTCCAATTCATGAACTCAAATGCACTAAAACCGGTGCTATTTTAGGCGCTAATTGCCTGTTCTATTGTAGTGCACTTTGAGGGTGACATTATTGCTATTATATTTTATGATTTGGTTGTATGGGAAATTTTGTATCTATGTATGGTTTTGTCTTTGATGTGTTATTTTGTTGACATGTAATGTTTTTTTTCAATTTATTCATGGCATTATACTAATATTTTGTACTTTTTATAATTTTTACTTCCTTGAGCCCTCTCCAAAATTCACTAAACACATTTGGTAAGATTACCATTTTGTAGCCTAGGAAGTGATGCCCTAAACATATATTTGAGGGTGATACAGGTCCCTTAAAGTGATAAGGAGACTACAAAAACCTTTACTATCTACTTATTTTCTCTGTATAATCAAGTAATTATTTATTTCACCTATAATCTCTCTCCCTTTCTTCTTCTAATGATCTATTGTTTGGAGTTTGGTGCTCAGGATTCAATGGGGTTCAATATTTTTGGTTTTAATACCGATGTTACCTATAGATTTAGTGCTTGATATTTGGGGTTTAAGATATAGAGTTTGGGTATAGGATTAAGGTTTATGGTTTAAAGGATGTATGGTTCATTATTTAAAGGGTTTGGTGTTAGTGTTTGGGTTTTATCAAGGTTTGGGGTGTAGGGTTTTCCTATCCTAGGTTTTTGGGTTTAGGATGTAGGTTTTTGAGTTTAGAATTTAAAGTATTAAGGACTCACATTCCATAAGGATTAGAGGTTTAGGATAGGAGCTGAGATATAGCTCATAAAACATGTTTGAGTCATGAGCAAGGACTCAAGCCTCTAGGATCATCTGCAAAAACTAACAAAAACCTTCCACAAGAGGAAAAATAAAGAACATGAAATTGCAACAATAGATGCAAGATGTGTCAAATATGCAATACTCAAGATTGAAATAATAAATTGGAATTACACAACACTCAACTGAGCTTTGGATGAATGATATGTACACATGAAGCCTTGCTTATATAGGAAAGGAGTGAGATAGGATTAGACAAGATCATTACAAGTGTCTTAATCCTATCACATGAGACAACTAAGTTATAACAACCTAGGACACAAGCATTAAATTCTCAATGCAAATATTAAATGCATGAGAGAATTATTAAATGCCTAGATAACTAAAAGTAAATAGTGAGACATGGCCCCATTATAACTAACTTCTAGAAATGACAAATAGGAAATTCAACTCCTAAGTAAACTTATAATAATGTGAATAGGTTCTCACTAATAACTAGTTAGGAAATAACCCCATTCACACCAACACCCCCATAAGTGCAACTTAGGAAGTGCAGTTATTATGCAAATGATGTAAAGATGGGTCCCAACTATGAGGCCATGTTAAGTAACCATGTACAAGTGCAATGCAAAGAAATCTCTCACAACCGAAGAAAAGGAGAAAACCCATTGGGACAAAACTCCTCCCCAAAATAGAGATAAAATACAAAAACAAATGCTCTCAATGATGAATGAGAAAGATAAAACCCCATGCGAGGAAAAATTCACCCACATAAGAGAGAAGTAGAAGAGAGACAATGCAACCCCCCTCAATGTTGAGTCTCCTGCAATGATGGTAGAAGCTCAACATTGAATGTAAAAGATGATCCAACAACGTCGAAAAATGTTCCTCCCCTTAGGAAGAAACAAAATCAAGATGGTATGTAGGATTTGTGATGTCTCTAAATAATGCTCAACTATCTCCATGTAGATGTTGAAAGGTGTCACACTCCAAACAGGTGTTCTAGGCTACACTGTCGAAGAAGACAATACAAAATCTCCTAGAAACGATTGTAGAACACAATCCAAAGACAAATAAGCCTCCTCCAAATGTTGTCCAAAAGAGTCCACACTCATGTCAAACTGCAAAGGATGATCATGTAGAGAATGAACAAGAGAGTCAGAGTGTTTGCTCACAACAACTAAAGAAGGATCATCTCCATCAAAGAGAAGATGAATTTCATCAATAATGTCTCCCAAATCTGAAATGTGGAAATCACAAAACAAACCAGCAATGTTTGTCAAGTACTCATCCCAAGTAGCCATATCTAGAAGATGATGTATGTCGTACTATGTTGAATCACAAGGAACCAAAACTATGGCAACACAAGCATATTTAGGTACAACAGTAGATGAAGGAGATGAGATCTCAATGCATGTCATTCAAATACACCTATCATCCCCCATTGTATCCTTAAAACATGATGAAGTAAGAACACTAGATGATTTTGCCAATGCTAGATTACAAGAGCCCTTAACCTCAAGATTTTGACTCATAGATGAAGAAGATGAACCCTCTAAATCTGGATTAGGAGCCATAGAAATTTATGTCTCAATAGATGTATCTGTAGGAGGAGAAAGATAAGGTTTTATGTCTTCAAAACTGCCATACCTTTCCCAATGAGCAAGGGCTTCAATTTTTTTATCATCAATAGGTCAAAACTCTACAAGTGGAACAAGACAATTTGCAATAGGATCCTCTAGGAATGGAGGTTCATTCGAGTCTTCATACATCTACCAAAGTTTGGTCATAAGGTCACAAGGGATCTCAATACCATCAATGGCCATTTTTGTATCAATATCACAACTACAACCAATTACTCCTAGGATATGTTTTTTTATGTCCCACACAACTCTCTTCCATTTTGATGAAGGTTTAGGATCTACTCCATAGAGATATGAAAAAATATTAAGCCACCTACAATGTGTTAGGATTCCATCTCACCAAGACTTAAAGATTCGTTGATTTAACCTTATTATAGCAGGATGTGTTTTGATGCCCATATTAAACTCCTCAACTTTAGTCACACAATAGAACAATCAAGACATAAGCCAACAAAGGCAAAATATTACCCCCCCCCAATTACTCAATAATGAAACCCCCCAAGAAAATATGATTTGTGGCACTTTATACTTAGTGCAATTACAGGTGCCACTTTCCAAAAACAACGAAGTGGACTTGATCTTAGTGCATATAGATTGCCAAATTTGGCCTCAAGCTCAAAGTGAATTTTTTACAAAGAATGAGATCAATATGATCACACCATTAGAAAATAAACAAAAAATTATGCACTTTAAAAAAAAATCACTCAAAAATGTTATCGTATGAGTGAGAACGGATCCCTAAAAGTTCTAAAAAATGAGAATGACTCAACAACACCTGTGAGAATCTACAATTTTTGAAAAAACCAAGCACTAAAATCAAAATCTGATTGCACCATCGCATAGAGCACAAAATTCTACCCCAAATCAAAAATAAATCTCGAAAAAAGGAGTTTGTATGACCAAGTTATGAGCCTTTGAAGTTTGCCTCCAAAATGAAAACTGCCAACAAAGAAGGGGTCCAAATGGAGTGACCTGTTGATGACCTTTTGGATGCCAAATTTAAGGTAGTGAATTATGAAAGTCATCAAATTTAACACAATGTCAAATGACAGTCATTTTTCATCAAATTTAACACAGTGTTTTCTAACGGTCATTTGGCCGTCAAATTTAAGATAGTTGCATGAAAAAAGCTAGTTTTTTTCCTGCACGAAAATATGTAGTATTATATATGAAAATGGGGGTTTTTGGGCCTTCCAAACACAAACGTGAGGCCCGTTTTTCCCCAATATGTACCTTGAAAAAGATCAAGCTCGAATCACCCTCATATTTGAGAAGGGTTTTGCAACTCTGAAGCTCTGATACCATGTAAGAGTTGAGATATAGCTCATAGAACATGTTTGAGTCACTCTAGGACTCAAGCCTCCAGGATCATCTTCAAAAACCAACAACAACCTTCCACAAGAGGGAAAAGAAAGAACATGAAGTTAAAACAATGGATACAAGCGTAATACTCAAGATTACAATAATATATTGGACTTACACAAACTCAACTGAGTTTTGGCTGAATGAAATGTGCATATGAAGTCTTGATTATATAGGAAAGGAGTGAGATAGGATTAGACAAGATCATGACAAGTGTCTTGATCCTATCACATGAGACAACTAAGTTATAAAAACCTAGGACACAAGCATTAAATTCTCGATGCAAATATTAAATGCATGAGATAATTATTAAATGCCTAAATAACTAAAAGTAAATAATGAGACATGGCCCCATTCTAACTAACTTCTAGAAATGACAACTAGGAAACTTAAATTCTAAGTAAACTTATAATAATGTGAATAGGTCCTCACTAATAACTATTTAGGAAATAAACCCATTCACACCAACAAATATGCCATTTTTGGGAAGTAAATCTATCTCTTCTGGAGGTGGAAGTTATTGTGGGTTGCAGCTTAGTGTTTTCTCTATTGTATTCAGGCAACCCTTTTCAACATCTTGCTTCCCTATCCTCCATCTCTTGGAGGGTCGTGCTTGTTGTTGGTTTACTGCTTTTGGTGGATGGCTGCTGCTGGGTGGGAAAAGAGTTGTTGGTTGGGACCTCTCTTCATGCTTTTGTCTATGTTTTTCTAGGCATTTCTAGTTCACTTCTTGTTTTCGACAGATTCGTAGATGCTATGAGGTCAAGTTTGAATTCTGGAGTGGGTGTTTCAGAGGATGACTCTAAATTTGATGACGATGAAGATGTTGATGGTGCTATGGGCTCATGGGATGGTTTTGCTGCTGTTGCTTCCTCTTCTCTAGAAGAGATGAGGTAGTTTGTTGTTGGTTTGGAGGGCACCCAATGGTGGGGTTTGCTTCTTTTTTATGGATTTTTCTTTGGTGCTGTGAACATGTTGATGGTTAGCATGGACCTGTTGCTGATGGTGGCCTGTATTAAGGTTCTTATCAATTGTTGGCATTGGTCTTTAAGATTCTATTGGGTCTAGGTTGTCTTTGGCCCAAACATCTCTCCTTTTGTTGCTTCTTCTGGCTACACATTGCTATCATGGGTTATTGAAGCTCTCTCTTCTGTGGTGATGTTTGTGTTGATTGTTGGCCTATGGGTTCCTCATTTTTTGGGGAATGTTGGTTATTTAGCCTCCTTTATGCTAGTGATCAAGGGTATTATGTGGGTTGATTTTTTACTCATATTTATTTTGAAAGCTCAATTTTTTTTATTTTTAATGTTGTTGGTTGAGGTGTGTTTTATCTCTTCCTTCAAGTTTTGTATTCTTGCTATGCCTAAGGAGGTTGTGACTTCCCTTCCTTCCGAAGTTTCTGCTTTCAACCAAGGGATACAATTAGTGTCTTCTATGAAGGTGGAGATTGTTCACATTGAGGTGGAGCCCTCTCCTATCAAGGTGGAGGTGAGTTTTGCAGTTTTAGTGAGAAGTTATTTTCTCTTCTACTTACTCCTTTTGAGGTAGAGAGTGTGTGGGAAGAAGAGTGGACTTTGGAGGTTTGGGCTCTCATATCTTCCTCTCATATAGAGGGGAGCTCCCTCCTATTGAGCTGGAGGTGGGGCTGGCATCTCAAGTGGTGTGGTGTTGCAAGAAGGTTGATGTGCTTCAGTGTTTAGCTATGCTCTCTAACCCCTCTATAGAAGTGGGGTGGTTGGATTTGTTGGTGTTGTTGATTAGTGGTAAGATGGTGGTATACACCATTAAGATGATTGTTTTACTTGGCTCAATGGTTTTTTCCTGAGTGGTTGGTTTGTTGATGCCTAGATAATACAGGTTGCGTCTTTGTTTACCTAAGGGTTTCAGGTCCTAGTTAAAACCTAGTTGTAAAGGGTTCAAGGTCCCTTCAAAGCTTGTATGTTTCATCTTGTGTAGTCTTGATTTTATTTTTGTTGCTACTATTGTTGGGTTGTTGTTGGTTTGAAAATTTTCTTGTTAGCAACATGCTTTGGTGTGATAGGGTTTCAGATCCCTTCAAAATCAATTTGTAATGGGTTTCGAGTCTCATCAAATCCTCCTTTACCCCTAATCAAAAACTCTCTCTCTTCTAGCAACATTTATTCCATTCTTAGGCATATTATAGTCATGCCTAAGGGTTACCCTATCAATTCTAACCCTTATATCAACATAATCATTTGAGCTATATTGATCTTTATCCCTTAATGTGCCTCCTCTAATTTATGTACCTACTAATTCAATATTTTGGGAATCATGGACAAATAACATACCTATATTTTTAGCTCTTTGTGCAACCTGTCATCTCATTACTTTAGTTGGAATCACCTCGGGAATTTCTCAAATTTAAAACCTTTTTCCTCTCTCTATATTATTAGTAAAATATGATAATAATGTTGGAAAAAATAATAATCTCTAATATAATAATAGATTAGTTGAGATACAAATGGTTAGATCAATCAATATGGAAATTTGTGATTGTATGCAAATATAAAATTAAGTTGTCTTATTAAGAAAAGACATAGAGATATTCATCTTCTTTGTCATGCTTAAATCAACCACTTTACCATTATTAATAAAGCTAACTCAAATGTATAAAACAAAGAAATGAATATTATATAACCATAATAGAGTAGCAACAAAGATGATGCAAAAACCAACAACACAAGAAGATCATCTCACAACATGGGAAATACATGGAGAAACTATTGAGAGAGAAAAATACACCAAGAAGAGAGGTCAAGTATGTATTATCTTCAAATTTATTATATTATAATACTTAAATTACATCACTCCTTCTGTGTCTTCAATCTAACAACACTTTATTACTTGCAAGAAATGATATAATACTACTATCTAAAGGTGCCAATTTATAAGAAATATAGGGTAAGAAAACCACTGTGGTATATCAAAAAAAGAGAAAAATACCACCTACAAAATCATACACCTCCTTTAATGGTCCACCTATAAACATAGTAAAAAATAATAAATTATCACATAGCCTTCACATGGTCATTCAACCCATAGCCAATCCAAATTGGTTAAATTTGAGTGCTCCATTACTCTCAATGGCTTTGATGACTAACATGCACTACCTGATGGCCCACTATGGAAAACTTGCAATTATGCACCAACATGTGAGTCCAAGTGACCCCATTACCAAAATGGATACCTAGATAGATTATTTTGTCATTATGTCTTATCCTCATCACCATTGATTGTTCCCATCCTGTATGAGTGTAAATACATGTCCTAAATAAATAATTACAAAATATGTGTCCAACATGCTCTTAGGTGTTCGAGTACACCTTCCAAGGAATGTGGAGATACATGAAAATGAAAGGATTGAAAGGTAAATGTCACCTTGTATCCTAACATATATTTGACCTATTTCCTATGCTAACGATTTTTGAGTCTATCCTTGATAGAGTTGTCACTCCTCAAAATTCAAGAAATTAAACTTTATACTAGAAAGGTTTTTAGGGTATCAAAAAAAGACCTATTTTCATGGTTGCAACATGGTTATTGATTAGCCTAGGTATTCTAATTAAATACTAATTTAAGTTGTCCCTAGTTTTTAATTGGCACATGTAGCTTTTGGATACAACTGTGTAAGATTTTTTTTACATCATTTCGGATCACACTCTATGACCCATCATTAGGATTATTTTTTTCTCCTCTAGCTCTATACTATCTTGATGATGGGTCACAAATTGATCTAAATTTTTTATGTAAAATTAATCTTACATATTTAAATCCATAAACTACATGTGCCAATTATCACATATTGTGGAAATTCAATGTCTTTAACCATTTTATTGATGATCTAAGTTGTAGATCCTAAATCCCTAAGGTTGGATAGTCTCTTAGGTTCCAAGGGTGTCAAATATGGGAAGAATACCACAAAGCCTATATTTAGGTTAAACAACTAAGGAGCAATTACTAATTTGGGTGAGACCTCTTTTATTTCCAGTTCTATAAGACCAAGGGGGCTGTTGTAAGGTGCTAAATTATATGATACTGCAAGGACTGAACATTGACCTTCCTACAAACCATAACTACTACACAATGTACCCCTATTTTAATTATCACAATGTACCTATGTGTTGGTTTGAATATACAAGGCTATGCACCTTGTACAACATAAAATACTTATTAGTTAAAGTGCTTAAAATATGGATATAACAACCCCTATAGTTATTATGCACTTATACATGGAATCTAGAAAGATAACACAACTTAAAATGTGTATAATGATTAATTTGTTTAAAAAGTGTTGAAGTGATGGGATGGGGAACAAACTACATACTAGTTTCTATATCTAGTTGGGCACAAAGTACAAAGTTTATGCAAAATATGTAATTATTGAAACCAAATAGGATACTTTAACCAAGATATACCTGAAGATTATTTATATTTAAATATACACATAAAGTAGGTTCTACACATGCAAATGAATAAATAATAGAAGTTTTAGAGCTTTATAAGAGTTTAATTAGCAATCTAGTAATAAACATGTGCATTTATTTATTGATCTTGACAAGATACAATACAAAAGCTTTAGAATGATTTATGGCCTTCCAGCTGACCAAATGATCAAGAACCCATCAAGACAATACATAGATAACTCCTAGAGACTCTTAAATAATGTTGGATCTACTTTTTGTAATCATTATTCAATGTTATAGTGATTATATCACACATTTTGACCAAACCCACATCAATATAGCCTCAAAATAATACTACCTAAAATTAGAAAATGAAACCTAAGGATTTTTGTAGTATTTTATTCTTATTGTTTCTATAACTACTCGTATTTTTTCACCTTTTTTATAGAAAATTTAGAATTTAAATCTTTCAACACCATCAAGAGATCTTGGGGAAATGACCATGGTCATCTGTAATGGTACATGTCTCCCATGTTTTTGTATCACCTTCACATGGCCATACACTTGAAACCATGCTCTTTATATTATCAACCATATTCTTGTGTACATCATTCATGTCTTAGAGTGGCCCATAAGTACCAAGAGGCATCTAGGAGCCTTCATATGTCAAATAATGCTCATTTTAAGATAATTAATGGCATCTTGGATCATGTAGGAAGGTAGGTAAGATTTTTTTTGTTTGAATGTCAAATTTTTGAGACTTGGCATACCAGGAAAAGAAAGATTGATAGGCATGCCAAGATGACTGTAGAGACCTGAAATTGACCACTTTTGTTTGGTCAATTTATCCCTAATTCAACCAATTTCATATCCTCTATATTAATTAAATAATACCCTATTATTTAATTAATATTAAATTATTCCTTCATCCTAATTTATTTCTTCTATTATCCTTAGATCCTAGCCTAAAGTAAATAATTACCTTTAATTATTTACCCCCATCTTGTTCAACTATTACATTCAAAAAATACCTTTATTTATTTAATTTAATCCTCAAGTCCCCTTTCCTCCAAATAGGAATTAAATGTAATTATTTAATTCCTATTTTTCTCTCTCCAAATATCCCATCCTCCAACTCTCCCACTTGCACTAATCCTAATCCTAATCCCCACCTAACCTACCCACTAATCATTTGCACAAACTTAAACCTTGATTAAGTGGGTCAACCCTTCCCATCGCATCAATCACATGGGCCTTGTCCCCTCAAGGATACATTCTCCATCCCAAGCCCTCTCATTGTGCTGCTTAGCATAATCATGTGGCTTGAGAGACCACATTCATCCTCAACCCTTGATATCCATCAAGCAATCCTAGCCCTTCATCCATTTTTAGCCAAATCTATATATCCAACCCTTAGCCATTTATTAAGGGATCTCACTCATTTTCATTGGAGCATTGTTATGCTATCAAAATTTCTAGTGAGCACACATCCAAATCAACAATCGTGGGAAAATATACTCAAGAAGAGGCTCATCATGTCGGTTTGAGATTTCTATGCCTTATCTAAGTGTTATTTTGATTTTGTGTTTGTTTGGATTTTATTATTTAAATCATTCAATTTGAAGCACATTTTCATTGTACACATTCTAGCACGTTGGGTGGGATCCACGTCATGGGTTTGCTAATCCTTTTTCTAGTTTTTTTGTGAGTTTTTGTTTGTAGGTTTCTTGCAGAAAGGCAGATACTCTCCAGATGGGCGGATCCATTATGTAAACAGGTGGTTGCATCTTCCATAGAGACAGCTCTGCTTCGGCCTCTAGCCCTCCAGATGTCCCTTACGAAGAACAAGAAACTCCTCTCCTACAAAGGAAGATTTACAACTATAGAGGTGGATATGCCTACAAAGAGGCACACATGACTAGATCTGCATCACAGAGGTGAATGCACAATTGCAAAGGGGATCCTAGTACAAATACAAACTTGCAACTAGATATGTCTTATATTGTCATTGATGTCACCATGTTGGTCTGGTACCTTGTACCAGAGTGCAAGTCTAAATTATCCTATCTGGTATTTGATCTGGTAATTTTGGTATTTATGGTCCACATATTCTCTCTAGTAGTCAATATAGTTTAAGATTTTAAGAAAAGGCTTATAATGGTTGGAAGCGTGTATGTATGTATTTTTAGATATTCATATGTTTGGGTGATGCACTGGCATCTATTTTTTTAATTGCATTCTGGTATTAGGTTAAGCTTGGCCAACCTAATATTCAGTCTAATGGATTATGAGTTATATGTGAGACCTAGTCTTGGTCCCAGTCGACATGATGTTGCATAACACGGTTGAATTACTTTTGAAGCCAACCTAACTATTGCATGCATGTATATATTCAAGATGTTTAGAAGATCCGAAGATATAAGTAAGGTTTGGTTGTGGTATGTGATGTACAATGCAAATGCGAAGAAGTATAAGTGTGCGAATTGGAGATTAATCTGTGAGTGGATACTTTGAGCATATAAGGAACTGAATCTACACTTGTGGTGTGAATTTATTAGTTTAATTTGGTGGTTAGCCAATTTCTGTTTATACAATTTTTGTAGGCAGTGAGCCTCCATTTTAGACAAGTCCTTGTAAGCAGTGAGCTTTTGTATCTGGTAGTGAGCCAGTTTTTGATAGAACTATTTATATTATGAGCTAATCCTCACCCTATTTTTCCCTCATTGGGTTTTCCACGTAAAATCTGGCGTTTCTGTGTTATGTAATTTCATGATTTGTTATTTCTCTTATATGTTCTGTGATGTAAAGAAGTAATGGTGCATTGTTCAATAATATTTTATGGATATTGATTCACCCCCCTCCCTCTCAGTATCTGATTTATTCAACAATTGGTATCAGAGCTTTGGTTCCTCCTGAAAAGTCTAACAACTTGAGGGAGATCCTATAGATTGGACAATGGATAAAGAAGAGCTTTATACTGCCCTTGAAGACCTTGACAAGGCCGAAATTGAAAAATGGATTTTAAGGAGAACCTTGATGAAGCAAATGAGTGTGTCTAAAAATTGAAAGAGAAGTTAAATCAATTCAAAGAAAGATACATAGAATTGAGTGAAGAATTGAAGCTAGCAAATGATGAGAATACCAGACTAAAATTGAAGATAGATGAAAAGATGAAAGTTGAAGAATGCTTGAAAACAATGATACAAAGCAAGGTTGATGTTTGCTCTAGGATTGAACAGGAAGTGGTGAATTTGAAAGCAGAACTTGAGAAAGAAAAACTTTGTGAAGATGAATTTAAGACAAGCTCCACCAAGCTTGATGAATTAATAACTGGACAAAAACCTTCTAAAGACAAAAGTGGCTTAGGTAATGAAGTTGATGAAAAAATGCAGAACTCAAATCTAGTGGATAATTAGAAGACTTGGGATAAAGAAAAGAAGAAAATAAAATTTGGAAGAAACCACCTATCAGACAACCGAGTGCACAAAGGTACTCATCATTCAATGGTGTTTTTTTTCATGTAACAAATCTGGACATAAGGAAACTGAGTGTAGGAGTAGGTTGAATCAGTTTTCTGGTCTCTTCTCTGGACAATGTTATACATGCAAGAAGATAGGACATAAAGCTACTAAATGCATATCACAAGTAATGATGGTTAGTAGAGTAATGATGAATAGATTCAATAGAGGAAAAATAAATCAATCTTTTTATGGTTGTTTCCATACCTGTAATATGTTTGGACATAAAGCTAATCAATGAAAAACAATGATGAATGGAAATCAAACTAGACAAAGAGACATTTTGTGTTACCATTGCAAGAAACCAAGACATATTCCAAAAGTTTGCAGAAGTAAAAAGGGGAAGCGGTCTACTCTAGTAAAAGATGATGAACCTGTGAAAAAGGTTGACAAGGAAGAAGTTAAGTAGGAAATGAGCAAGATATGGAAAAAGAAAGAAGAATCAAAGACTAGTGATGCATCTGTACCCTCATCTGATGCAGATGAATCCTCTGGGAACTAGAGCTAGCATGGTCTTAGGGGGAGCTTTATTAGAAAATCATTTAAACCCCCAGAAGTACGACGTGTCAGGTGTTGGCACATTGATAGGTTGTGTAGAATGATAGGAAAGAGGTATTGAAAAAGAAACCAGAAGAAAAGAAGCAAGCATGTTCCTCTGCGAAGTGAATTAGAGTTTCTCAATCGAATGGTAAGCTAATTCTTGAGAATCTCACCAAGAACATACAATTGTCACTGAGAGAAGGATATCCATTTCATTTTGGATCCTTGCTTACATGTTTGGTTCTTTACTTTCTAAAATCGTTATCGGGAAGGAAAGATGTTGATTGGGAATCCGAGATTCTCGTTGCAAAACAAATATGTTGAGTCAATTTGAGGAAGGTTCTTCCTCCAGAATGAAAGAATTGGAAGTTGTTGCTAGTGATTCCCCTCCGAAATCAAAGAAAAGAAAAGCTATAGTTGAAGATATCATTGTTATTCCTAAAGAGTTGGAAGAAGAAGAAGAATCTTTGCCTAGATCTGAATATTCTGATCCAGATGACATCTAATCTATGCTGATCAAAGGAAAAATGAAGAAAATTGGATATTTTTGGAGTACGGCCTCTCCTGTTGATAGGCTTAAAGTTGATGATGGTCTAATTGAGTATTTGTTTCATAAAGGTATTGATTTTTCTACCGTTTCTGATTCCTTGACTGAGAATCTAGTTGAAGTAATTGAAGAAAGAATGTTGCTTGAAGGTTCAGAAGGACGTAAGTTGGAAACTCTGGTTGAAAAGAGATGTTCTAAAGAAAAGAAAAGGTTATCCGAATTGATTGTAGAGATGAAGAAGTGCATGAAAGAAATGATTGATATTTATAAATATTACCTTTGGTGGCCTGAAGAAATAGAATCTGAAGTGAATAGTATTGGGAAGAATTTTGACATCCTTGAGGACAAAGATGGGAAGCAAAGGTTGAGAATTGGTGAATTGCAAGCTGAAATGATCATTGTGCAAAGAAAATGGATGATGTGGTGAAGACTTTCTGGCTCTTTAAGGAGATTGTTGAGGTCCGACTAGACCATCTTACCAGAATACTCTTTTAAGCAGAAGACTGTGAGAAACATGTTCATCCGCAGATTGGTCATCCTCCTTCACATTGTTGGCTGTATTAGAAAGTGTGTCTACAAGAATGGATTTTGCAATACTGGATTGGAAGAAATTGCATCCCATGATCAAAGAAAGGTACAAAAAGGTATTTGAGGTGAAAACAGTATTTCTGGTTTAAGGAATTGGAGGTTTGAAAGTTTTGAAGTTTTTGAAATTTTGGATGTCACCATTTTGATTTTTTTTTTTGGCGCCCTTTTTCATTGATGTCAAAGGGGGCGAGATGAAGTTAAGGGAGAGATATGAATTTTTGGAGAAGTTTGAATTGGAATTTTTTCACATGTTTCCATCAATTCCAAAGGGGGAGATTGTTGGAAGTATGTCTTATATTGTCATTGATGTCACCATGTTGGTCCAGTACCTTGTACTAGAGTGCAGGTCTAAATTATCCTATCTAGTATTTGATCAGGTAATTCTAGTTTTTTTGGTCTACATATTCTCTTTGGTAATCAATATAGTCTAATATTTTAAGAAAAGGATTATAATGGTTGGAAGCGCGTATGTATGTATTTTTAGATGTTCATATGTTTGGGTGATGTGCTGGCATCATTTTTTGTAATTGCATTCCGGTATTAGGTTAAGCTTGGATGACCTACTATTCAGTCTAATGGATTGCGAATTATATGTGATACCTAGTCTTGGTCCCAACTGACATGATGTTGCATAACATGTTTCAATTACTTTTGAATCCGACCTAACTGTTGCATGTAGATATATATTCAAGATGTTTAGAAGATCTAAATATATGAGTAAGGTGTGGTTGTGGTATGTGATGTACAATGTGAATGCAAAGAAGAGAAGAAGTATAAGTGTGCGAATTGGATATTAGTTTGCAAGAAGATACTCTAAGCATATAAGGAACTGAATCTACACTTGTGGTGTGACTTTATCAGTTCAATTTTGGCAGTTAGCCAATTTTTGTTTATACAATTTTTGTAGGCAGTGAGCCTCCATTTTGGACAGCAAGTCCTTGTAAGCAGTAAGCTTTTGTATTTGGCAGTGAGCCAGTTTTTTATATAACTATTTATATTGTGAGCTAATCCTCACCGTGGTTTTTCGCTCATTGGGTTTTCCACGTAATATCTGGTGTTTCTGTGTTATGGAATTTCATGCTTTGTTATTTCTCTTATCTGTTCTGCGATGTAAAGAAGTAATGGTGCATTGTTCAAGAAGTTTTTATGGATACTGATTCACCCCCCTCTTAGTATACAAAGGCGCCTTTCTTTTTTCCATAAGTAGATCCATTGGTAACCTTTTTTTACTAAGTTCACATCTAATTTTCTAGTTTGTTGATTATTTTTTATTGACCCAATAACTCGTTGCAAAGCCTGATATTATGCTATTATTTTCCTACACCCTTGTTTTGTCCAACACCAGTGTTTGTGACTACTAACGATTTCTTGTAGGATGTACGTCAAAGAAATTTCTTTTTACCACTAATTTAGGCACATTTGGATTTTTCTTTAAAGGGTAAATTAAAATTATGGTGTGCTTGGGATTATTGGTTTATGTATGCTCTCCTCTTGCACCATTTGGTGAGCCTAGGGATCAAAAATCTCAAATCAATCTAAGTCATTTTTTGTCACTTAGAAGTGCTATTTTTGTGCGTATGCCCTCTCCTTGTGCTACATGTGAGCCTAGAGAATAGAAATACCTAGCATATCCTTCCCTTTAGGAGGCCTTCTCAGGGATTTCATCACCCTGAGGGACGACTTCAACCATGTGAATCAATGGGGTATATAAAGGGGGGAGAACAACAATTGTACCCCAATCTAGTTGCATTTTGTTTAGTGAAGCTCTGATACTTGGGTGATGCCAAGCTAGGAGTGCAAGGATGGTATGAATGGCTTGACTAACATTCCTAAATAATGCTTGTGATAGACTATTATTCACAAATGTGCCTCACATACCCTCCTAGTATTTAGAGGATGCACTAGAGAGTCTATACTATCCTAGCTTAAGACCTTTCAGTTGTTGCCTATTGTAGTGTAGGGTATAGTATCATGCCCAAAGCTACTCACCATGTATCTCCCTGAGTAGAGGTAGGAGATCTTTAAGAAAGGTATTAGGACCTATAGAGAAAGGGAAAAGGTGAGCCCTTGTGCCATTAGATCCCTATCTACTGACTCTTGATTAAGTGGCACCTCATGCCAATCTTGTGATATTAGCCTCACAACTGGTGGCCCTATGGTATTTTATCACACCCACTTGACTAATTTAGGTTTGTGCAATCTAGAATGTCTTCTTATGGATACTAGTGTTTTTCTTTAGTCTATCCTTTTCGTGTCTATTCATATATTTGAGTCATCCTTTGTTTTCAAGTTGTTATTCCTACATAGGTGGTATCACTTTGTTCTTGGGTAGATACATTCCTACATGGGTGGATCCGCTATGTCGATGGGTAGCTTTATGTCTTGTCAATCATCCTTGGGAAAATATTCCCTATACATAGGTAGTTCCATTTTTACATAGGTGGATCTATTTTTCATTGTTGTCATCCTAGATAATTAGATCCACTATGTTAAAGGGTGATCATGTTTTCCATAGGCAGATCCATTTTCACAAAGGCGTCTCTGTTGATAGGCGATCTTGTTCCTACATAGGTGGTTATTCTCTATTCATGAGTAGCTTTGTCTGGTGACCCTAGTCAACCATCCTACTTTGACATATCTGTTATGTGCTTAGGCAGATATGTACTTCAATGGTTATGTTATGTCCTTAAGGGATCTTATTTTAGATAGGTGACTATGCTCTGTTGAGAGGTTGATTTGTTCTTAGGCATCTCCATTCTATGGATAGGTAGATTTGCATTGTTCTTAGGCATATACATTTCCCATAAACAATCCAAAGAGAAAATACTCTTTACCAGAGATAGTCCTCATTACTCCATGCCCAATCCCGCAATCAAAATATTTTTCACATTTCTCAATTTTCCATACCAATCATTTTCATGACACCACCCTTTTCAAAAGTCATTGCATCATCCTTTCATTAGCATAAATACATTCTTAAACAAATCTCATCGACATCCCCATCATTGTACATCCAAATCTAGCCTCCTAAACACTTGTTTGAGAACTTTTGAATACTAATCAATCAATCAATTGACATCATCATCATTATTCTTTCTTAGGAACATTGTCTATCTTAAGTTAGTAATCATCCTCAACCAAATCAACTTACCTCAAGTGAGAGGTTTTAGTTTGTGTCAAAATCATTTGTGCTTGAGAAAATTTCCTATCTCAAGTACAATCCTATCATTTCCATCCTATGTGCTTGCGAACTTAGCCTATCGCAAGTACCAATCAATTCCATCCTCGTCAATCCAAGTTCTCGAACGAAATTAGAATGCTAAATTAATCACCTAATCGATCATCTAATCAATCAATCATCCAATTGTTAATCCAAATCATCATTGTTTAGTCTTGTCCTTGGACTTGAAAGAATCCTCATACTCTAATACAATCATCCTTCCATCTTTCATGCCTATTACCACTCGATTGCAAATTAAAAATCTCATGGAACAACAACAATAATAGTTTCAATAGTCACCTTATTTTGTTCACGTGCCTAGTGGTGGAAATCCACAACCACCTACCATGCAAGGGGGACCTTCAAATCTGCATTATTCTCATGGCCTTGTGTCTATTGAAGAGGATATATTCTCCCAAGCTGAACTTCCACCAAGTCTCAAGGAGCATTATAACAACCCAATCAATGTTTGTATGATTGATCGTCTTATTAGCGAGTGTTCTAAAGCCATCCTTGTGAAATTACTTATGTAGGGTACTAAACCTCCACCTAGGTTTGACATGTCACAATATTTAGGGATAGTTCAACTATCCACTCCTTAGGATCCCCCAAAAAATTCTTGGAACATACTAGAGTTCGGGAATGATGTGGTGATCCAAGTTCTGCCCTCTCCCCTTTGGATTCCTACCATAGGATCCAGATCGATCCTTAGTCCTATGCATGGACTGGATCTTGCTGTATCCACACATCTCCAGAGATATCTCCCTCAAAATATCCAAAATCTACAATCACACACATCAGTTCACCCCTCACCTTTAAGGAATATGATGGCTCCTCTATCCAATCCTTTTACATTGGCACAATACCATGTTCCTCTTGTACCAGTTCAACTGGTCTATCATACTTCTTACACTACCACACCTTCTTCATATCACATCTCACCTACCACAAATCCCCCAAAACAATCATATTCAAATCCATTCATGCAATCATATCCACAACCACCATCACAATCCTATCCAAATGCCTCATCACAATCCCATCCATTTCCCCCATCATAATATCCTAATCTCCTAATTACATACTTCTCTCTAAGGTATTATCAATATACCACATCGGCAATTCTCGTAGATCCTCCTACTCAGTAAGATTCCTATCATCATCAACCCCCTACGACTCCACACCATCCTCAAACTCCTTATACCTCGCAAGATTATGCATATCCATCATATCCACAACAACTGCCACAATAGTAATATAACAATCCTTCATTGCCTCAAACAAACCCACTTCAATATCAATCACATCCATATTCTTCACAACCACCTCATCAAACACAACATATATCTTACAACTATCAACCTTATCTGCCACAACCTCCCACACAAGATTATGGTGGTGCACCCGAATATTCTTCACAATACTAGCCACAACCACCATCATATTCCCAACATCCCCCACAACAAAAAATACATCCTAATCAATTCCAATGATTAGACTATCCATCTAAATCATCTCAACAACCACCATAAATCCATAAGCAACAACAATCATCACATCTCACTCCACCTCTCGATCAATCTCATCCTCTTCTACCTCCATAAAATTCATACGCTCACCCACCACAATCTAATTTTCCAGCTCCTTCATCATCCACACCACTAAACAAGGAATGGGAAGAAATGAAAGCTGCCCTTAAGGACTTACAAGTAGGAACAACCACAATGAAGTCCTTCGAAGTTGAGGAGTTATGCCCATATCCTTTTGATCACTCTATTGCCACCACACCTTTTCCTAAGAACTTCAAGATCCCCAAATTTGAAAAATATAAGGGGAAAGGTGACCCTCACGATCATCTTCAAGAATTTTACATGCACTGTTAAGAGGTGACATACAATGACAACTATATTCTACATTTTTCCCTAGGTGTTTGGGTGGACGATAATTAGAGTGGTTCCGACACCTCCCTCAGGGATCCATTTCTATATTCATAGATTTATTTGAGAAATTTTTGGCACATTTCTCTTATAATCTTGAGCATGAAGTCAATGCAATGGACATATTTGCTATCAAACAAAATCCTAGAGAGAATTTCATGAACTATTTACAAAGGTGGTGTGTTCAAGCTAGCCATCTTTCATGTTAGCTACTCAAAAAATAGTTGGCCGATATCTTTGCTGAAAATCTAAATATAGAGATGGATTTTCAATTGTGCCTTCATTTCCCTTCCACCTTTGATGAAATCATTGAGAAGGCACTTATTGGTCTGGGATTATTTAAAATCTATAAGGAAAACAAGGATAAACCCTCTAATGATAAATCTCACTTCTAGAACAAGAAAAAAATATTGTCAATGATGGTGTGAATGATACCAAACATATCCAAGTGGCTAACATATCACAAATTCATTAGAATACGCCTACTCCATCTACAACCAACACTATATTTTTTCCTCAAGGAACATCTCGACTTCCAAATCAAGGTAATGCTAAATGAAATTTCACTTCTTTGGGAGAACCCTTTGATGTCGTATTCCACAAGTTATTCCAAGAAAATGTGGTCACCTATCCTATCACCCATCCTTTTGATAACACCAAACCCAATCCTAACTGGCATAAGGAGAATGAATATTTTGATTATCATAAGATCAAGGGTCACTCCACTAATAAATGCATGAAACTTAAGAATTATTTTCAAGATCTTATTGATAGAGCTGATATTAACATTCAAGGGAATCAATCTACCTCCTCTAATGCTCAACTATAGATCTATCAAAATTCCTTTCCAAAATACTCATAAGGGGCTAGTACATCTAATGCTAATTCTAGTTTTCTAAATTCCCAAAGCAATAGGACCAACCATGTTGATTATAATAAGGTCCCCTTTAATTATGACAATATGGTTGGTTGCATCACACAAGTTGACCCATGTGTGTATATGATTAGAGTGAAGGATAAAGAACCTCAATGTGAAATTACTACCTGATGAGGCCACATATTTATTCTTGGTCCATCCAATGCATCCCAACAACCTCCCATAAGCCAACAATACAACATCTTGGATCATCTTGGTAAGACCCTCACACAAGTTTCCATTTTAGACTTGTTAAAGTCTTCTACTATACACCAAGAAATCCTCACTAAAGCTTTACAAGGTGCCCATGTTCCTACTGATATAGATCCCTCTTAATTCCAATCACTCGTAGGACACTTATCATCCACCTCTCAGTTGGGATTTATCCAAAAATGATATGCCTCCAATTGATCCAACCACAATCGCCCTCTACATATTGAAGTCATCATTGGAAAGCATAAGGTGAAGAGGGTCTTGTTATATAATCTTTCAACCCTCAATATATGTACATTAAAGTTTATCAAACAAGTGGGATACACTCAAGCTGATTTAGATAATCAGGTGATCACTATCAAGGCTTATGACAATGTAGAAAGGGATTCAACTAGCACCATTTGTCTCCCCATTCAAGTTGGTCCAACTTTGTAGTATACAACATGTCATGTCATTGATCTTGAACTTCCCTATAATCCCCTCCCCAATTTCCCATGAATTCATGTCATGCAAGCTGTAAAATCCAATTACCATCAATGCCTTAAATTCTTACATAATGGTATTGAGGTCACCATCTATGTTGATCCACACTCTTTTGAGTATTGTCGTGCTCTTGAGGCCACCTTCCCCCACTCTCGACATTGTCCTGGAGTTGAATTTGTGCCTTCCAATGCAACTTCATCCTCCTCTTATGTTGATCCTAATATAATCCTTACATCTTACACTCCATCTACCACCCTCAAATCCACCTTTGCAAAGGTCAAGATCATTGATAGAGGTTGTGGAGAATACAAGATTATTGCACTTAATGTGGGAAACATGCCCCCATCACCACACACTTATGGAAGACCATCCTCGTCAAAGAAACCACACGAGGCGACAATCAAAAGCATGGGTTTACCAAATTTCAGTCTCTAGGTACTTTGGAACAAGAACAAATTGAAGAATGTATTAGCCAATGGATATACCATGAGTAACTTAAAATTTCTCCCACACTCTTGGAGTAATTCCAAGAGACCTATCTTTTCGCCCATGAAATTGCTCAAAAATTCAATTACCAAGGAAAAGTATTGGGGGAAAACAAGCAAGGTATACTCCAACCAATTGAGCTATTGGCTAATGAAAAATATCAAGGACTTGGGTATGATACTAATAAAAAGAAACCCATAATGTTGCCAAGTACTTCAAACAGTGTCACTATAGAATTTTTCATTGTTGAAGACATCCTATAAAAGGTCATTAAACTCTCTTACGATGATTTGGATGTCTCCTCCCTTTTCTCCACTTCCATATTTATCATTGACATCCACTCTGTCACCCTGAACTTATTTAGTGGGACCAATGGGGATCTACACCTATTGACATGTTTTTGAATGATGAGGTATTTATGCATTCCATGGGTTTAATTCAGGATTGAACATCAGGCTTTGTCTATGAGCTTGATCAATGTGCCCACTTTGGGGAAGATGAACTCCTCAACCACAAAAATATAAAACAAGAAAAAAATTTAAGGTTTCTTAGTGAAAACCTCCTTGAGTCACTTCTAGACCAGTCAAAAGTAAAAGGAAAGGGTACATCCTCTGATGAAAAAATATTTGAGGCATTAGAGGATGGGGATCATCTTCCTCTTATGGGTACACTTGTAACTATCATAAAGGTCCTCCATGTTGATCAAATAAACTAAGTAGACTAATCTAAGAATTGAAACAAAACTAAGGATCACATATTTAGCAATTTCTTTGTTAGAAGAAGAGTATCAAATATTTTCTAGCATCCTTCAGAAAGGGTCAATCAATTTCACATGTTCATACTCTGACATGCCAGTACTCGATCTCGCATTAGTGGTTCATCACTTGGATGTTCATCCTAATGCTAGGCCTGTCAAACAGAAGCTTCGTAAAATGCATCCTCAAGTGGACTTGTTAGTCAAGGTAAAGCTCAAAAAACTATTGGCAGTTGGTTTTATTTGACCTATTGACTATTCTGATTAGATTTCTAATATTTTTCATGTTGCTAAGCCGACTGGTGGCATCCGTATCTACACTGACTTCAAATATTTAAATAAAGCTTGTCCAAAAGATGACTTCTCACTCCCCAATATTGACATTCTTGTTGATTTAATAGTGGCCCATGCTATGTTGTCATTAATGGATGTCTTTTCAGAATACAATCGTATTTGTATTGCAATTGAGGACCAACATAAAATAACTTTCACAACTCCTTGGGGAATATTTTTCCAACAAGTCATGCATTTTGGTCTAAAGAATGTAGGTGCAGCCTGTCAACATGCTATGACAAGTATTTTTCATGATCTCATTCACATCATCATGGAAGACTATGCCGAAGAATTACTAGGCAAATCAAAGAACCAAGCTAAACAACCTCGAATTTTGGAGCAAATCTTCACCCGATTGGAACAATGTCAGTTGCACCTCAATCCAAAGAAGTGTATCTTTGTTGTCCCCTCTGGTAAGTTATTGGACTTTATTGTTTCTAAGAGAGGCATTGAGTTTGATCCCGCTAAGGTAAAAGCGATTATGGGAATGCCTCCTCCTAGGACACTTAAACAACTGAGAAGTCTATACAGTAAGCTACAATCTATTCAATAGTTCATCACTTAGATTGTTGATAAGTATCAACCTTTTACTCACTTGCTTCATAAGGAAACTAATTTCAAATGGGATTCTTTAGTTCAACAAGGTTATGATAAAATCAAATAATATCTAGCTAATCCACCCATCCTCATGCCCTCTATAGTAGATAAACCATTATTGTTGTACATATCCGCTACCTCTATGGCACTAGGGGCACCTCTAGCACAACGTGATGAGATGGGAAAGATATAGTGTATTAGACCAACCGTACTCTTTTTGGATATGAGCTCAAATACACACCTATGGAGAAATCATGCCTAGTAGTGGTCTTCAGCTCTCAGAAAGTCAGGCACTACATTTTTAGTCATTCAATCAAACTCATTTCAAAGGTTGATCCTCTCAAGTATATGTTATCAAGAACATCTTTAATAGGTCGTATGGCTAAATGGTTTATTCTTCTCAATTATTTTGACATTAAGTATGTAGATCACAAAGCCATTAAGGGTCAAGTGATTATGGATCAGCTAGTTGATGCTCCTTTAGTGGATGCTTATCCATTGGTTGTAGAATTTTTGGATGAGTCCATGTTGTTTGTCACTAAGCCTGATCGATGGAAGCTATATTTTGGTGATTCTTTCACACAACATGGTTTGAGTATAGGTATTCTCTTTGTCACCCCTCAAGGTGACTTCATACCCAAATCCTTCATATTAGCCTTCCCATGCACCAATAATATTATGGAGTATGAGGCCCTCATCACTGGTCTGAAGATCTTAGTCCAATGGAATATCAGATGGCTACATTTCTATGGTGATTCCCAACTCATCATCAAACAAGTTAACGATGAATTTGAAACCAAGGATGATAAGATTCTTCCTTACAACATGGTTGATGATTTTAAGAAGTTTTTTGGCTACATCCAGTTTGTGCAAGTGCCTTGTCTTTAGAACAAAGCAGTAGATGCCATGGCTATAATTGGGTCCTTACTAGATATGCCTCATGATCACCATGAATTTGAATTTATGGTTGAACAACTATTGATGCCTGCATATGATCTCTTGAAAACTAAAATGGTGTGTGAAATCATTAGTCCCCAATATCCTTGGTACCATGATAAAATCCTACTACCTAACCTCACTTGAACCCAAAACCACTCATTTATCCAACACTCATCTCGCTATAATATCCTTGGAGATACCTATATCGTAAGGTGTATGATGGTTCTTTATTGTGATGTTTAAACAATACATAAGCTAAGTTGGCTTTGAATGGAGTACCAATGGACTTTTTGGGGCTCACACTAGTGGTATGGTCCTTGCAAAGAAGCTTATTTGAATAGGTTATTACTGACCTACTATGGAACATGATGCCTATGAGTATGTTAAGAAGTGTGTTCCTTGTCAACAACATGAAAATTTAATGCATGCTCTATCTCAACCATTACAACCAATCACCTCAGCATGTCCCTTTTCACAATGGGGTCTTGATTTTTTTAGCAAGATACATCTCACTTCATCTAATGGACACACCTTTATCATCATCATCATTGAATATTTTACCAAATGAGTGGAATCCATTCTACTCACCCTCATACTAGAGTCCAAATTTCTAAATTCATTTTATATCATATCATCTATTGATATGGGATTCAATCCACCATCATTACTGACAATGGTAATACTTTTAAAAACCAACATGTACACCAATTATGTGAAGAATTCCACATTTAACATCATTGGTCTACCCCATATTACCCTTAAGGTAATGACCAAGCCGAGGAAACTAATAAGACCTTAATCAAGATCCTCAAGAAATTTCTCAATGATACTAGTTGTGATTGGCATCTCCATATAAATATTTCCCTTTAGGCTTACTTTACCAGCATTCATACCCCTACCAACACCACCTATTATTCACTTGTCTATGGTATTGAGGCTATCTTGTCGAATCAAGTCAAACTCCCATCACTTCGCATATCACTAAAGAATCTTATCAATGATGAGGAGTATCAAGTTGCACACTTGAGTAAGCTCAATATTTTAGATGAATGGTGCCTCAATGCTTACAACCATTTTCAAGCTTACCAGAACTAGTTGAAGAGAAGCTATAACAAGAAAATCTAGCCTCGCCAATTCCAACTTGGCGAATTTTTCCTTAAAGAGAATCAACACACTCAACAAGATCGAGAAAAGAAAGGAAAGTTTGAGGATAATTGGTTGGGTCCTTATGTTGTTACTATAATGTATGGTTTGAGACCTTACTAGCTAGCTACGAATGAAGGTGAACATTTGGATGAACCTATCAACATCATCCATCTCAAGAAGTTCTACTCCTAAATAAATTGAGTTATCCCACCTTGAAAAAATTAAAAAAAAAGAGTCAATAAATGTCAAAAAAGAAAAAAGAACATAATAAATAATAAAGAGAAATAAATCATCCTATGGTGAAAACTAGCATTGGTGGCGCCTTGGACAAGTGGGTTTGGTGAAAACCTAGCAACAAACTCCATTCGTAGAGGGTTGCATCATTATCTACATATCATCCTTCGTTTCTATGTGCTTCCACCTTATCCATCCTGATATCCTATCTATCTTATTTGTATTATTCCCCATCATATCCATTATTTTCTCCCATATTGCTATCCTTATCACGACCTATCTTGGTTGAGCATTAGACAAGTTAGATTTATTATCCTGATTCTTAAGCTTCATCCATTTATTTTGGAATGCATCCACAAGGTCCTAACATGTTCCTAAGCTTCACTATCCTTCTATTAGTTAGGCTCTTGTTGGCAATCATCAATTATATATAGTGTACATATGGTCATTCTTATATCATCATCTAGGTCCCATCATGGTATATACTTGTCACTAAGTCTCATCCTTGTATCTATGTGTCACTAATATTTCCCGTCAAGTTGGATCTTATAAAAAAAATTAGTAGCCCTCTAAGGTTTTGAAACATCTTGGTTATCTCTTGTCACAAGAAATCCTAGAATCTACCCCATCCATCTTTGGTCTTTATAGGATATATCATTCCTCACATAAGACCACATCAATCCACCCGTCATCCTCATGGAAACGGAAATTTGGGATCTAATTTTTTTTCTTGGTGCTTTTGCATTTTGTTTATCTTTTGAGCATCCTACTATACCTACTCAAGGTCACCACGATCCATCATATCATGGTGTGCTTTGACTGGTAGAAATAGGGGCATATCTTGGTGTTTCATGATTGTGTTTTCTTGGTTGTCTCGTATTGTACCCACCAAATTTTTTTGTGATCTTGTGTTACAATGGGGAATCCTCATGTGTTTGTGGTTTTCCAACATCAGTCCCTCCAATTCCCTTCACAACTTTGTGTGATGTTGGACTAACCTCCTTTGTTTGTTGTGTCAGTCCTATGCATGAGATACAAAGTCACCTTGGTTCCTCATACCCTGGTGCATAGTATACCGTGCTATATTAAATTAAGTGCTCATTACATGGTAGCATAATACATAAAATCAATTTTCTCAATATCACATACAACCATCTATCATTCCTATCATCCTATCTTTCATTTCTATTCATAGTATTCCTCTCTTAATCATAGGATTTTGAATGTGCAAGTGTGTCTCCCCCTTCGCCTTCCACATTAGGTTTGGTTTAGTTTTGGTTGATACACTATGGTTACACCTATCATCTACCCATATTTTCACCATTTCATTATCTTTTTATCATTTCATTACAATTTCATTTGTATTAATTTGTTTAGAATTTGTTATTCCAAGCATCTTTTCAGCATTTCATTTGTATTAGGTTGTTTATAATTTGTTATTATAATCATATTTTCATCGTTCCATTACCATTTTATTTGCATTAGGTTGTTTAGATTTTTTTATTCTAAGCATCTTTTCATCATTTCGTTTGCATTAGGTTATTTAGAATTTTTTATTCTAAACCATTTTTTATCATTTCATTATCATATTAGTTACATGAAGTTGTTTACAATTATTATTTTAAGCATATTTTTAAATTTCATTATCATTTTAGATTGTATTAGCCATTTTAGTTGCATTCAAAGTACATTACATAACTCATTTTCATCCATCATGTAGTATGCTTATATAATTGTATTCATCATTACATTTTTATTTAGTCGCATTACACTTTTCATTTGTATTCATACATAGAATTGCATACATTGGCTCATATCATATCTCCTCCATACATATCATAAATCATTATATCAACATTGGACAACATACACATATGCATACATGTCCACCCTACATCAAACATGTTAGTTTCTACACATATCGTTGCATCTTGCATAATATCATAATCTCATATCTACCACATATACATAATCAACATCATACATTAAATAATAATCATACATATACATCATCCATCAATATACATCATCAATAATCCATATAAAATACATATGTATAATCAATCATCCATGTCCATATCTACAAAATCATAATCATGCATATCATATGAAACATAGAAGTGTGGTACACCTTAAGTTTAATTCCCAAAACCTAGGGTAAATGTTCCATTGTTTCTAGGATTTCATTAGGATGCAAATCAACAAGGTGCATAGATTAAATTTCAACCTTAAAGGTGAGTCAATTAGACTTGAATCTACATATTTTTGAGGATGGAAGTGGATTGGAAATAATTTAAAATGATTGACCTAATTAGACTAAATGACCTAATGTGATAAATGCAATTTACTCAAGATAAAAAAAACAAAAATAAAACTCTACAAGTGGCTCTGGAAAGTGTAGACTAATATGTACCTGTCATCAAAAGTAGGTTTCGAGTTTCGTAACAGGAGTGGGTCGCCCTTGGGTGATTGGGTCTTTGTTTGGGTGTCTTACTTAGTTTTTGGGGTCCTCTAGTGTTGGATTTGTTCTTTTATTTTCCACTTGTCGCACTACCAAAATTTCGTTAGTAAATTTTATATTTGATTTTTCCTGTCTTGACATGGTTGATGACAATAAATGCAACAATGGAGAATTTTGCTTCAATATCTCTTCAATCCTATCCAAACCTGCAACTTCTACATTCATAAAGAGGGAAGATGTTCTGCCATATAGGGGCTTTCCTCAGTCAAACACGTGTAAGTTTTCCCACTTCCATAATGGCAATGTCAATGATAAATGATAATTTAAAGGAAGGAATGATGAATGAACACAATGCTACAACTCACCACCCTTCAATGGCTTCCTTGAAGGACTAAAGTCATGCACATCACTTCAAGGATTTGTATCTTTCTTGATAGACTTGCTTGAATACTTGAATAATTGGAGACCTACAACAATGTTAGCCTTCACAAGATAATAACATGAACACACATATAATTTGACATGATGTTGGATCTTGAATTGTTGTAATAATTCTCTGGAATTCTTCTCTTGAATGCTAGAAGGTGTGTGTTTATTTTTGTTAGATTTCAAATGATAAAAGGACTAGGTATTTATAGGTGTTTATCCAATTTCCAAAAAATTAGACTCCAAAAGTCGACACTTCATATTTGAATTTTGGATATTAAGATATTTCCAACAACATTTTTGAATTTGGGTCCCGACTTAGAGAGGGACCCATTCGCCCATGGGTGACTAGGTTCTAGCCCAAAATTCTAGGACACTCAAAGTCAAGGACAATTTAATGATTGGATTCATTTGTTTAATACTTGTCCTCCTTTGAAAAATGATAAAAAATAGGCTTTGGAATGCATAATTTGGAAAATTAGAAGCTTAATTAAGTCCAATAAATTAGGGGGCCAAAACATAATGTAAAATTGTAAGTGTATACAATTTTCTACACTACTTTATCCCCCACTTTAGTGAGAGTATAAACTTACACTCAGACTCACACTAAAGTATATAAATATATGTCAAGAAGGGTTCAATTGTCCAAATGTTAGAGAGATAGGATGACTAATGATCAAGTGAGGTGATCAAGCCCCTAGGATCCAAGATCTCCTGGCAAACCAACATAAGCACAAAGGAACACACATGTATGATATGCAACAAGAAAAGATACACAAACATACAATGTCAAAACAAATGCAAGGAAAAGAAATAAAAAATGGGTATGGGCTAACAAGTTGTATTATGCTAGCAATCGTACAAAGAGGAAGACCATAGGCTAGTGAGGACCATTTTTCACTAGGTAATCTCCCAAAATAGGTAGAAAAATGAGAAACACACACTAGGTCTACAAGGTGTTCCCATAAATATACCAAAAGTTATACTCCCTGATAACCTTGATAAAGTGCTACAAAATAATCAAAATTCTATGTCAATGCTTACACTAGGTTCAACCCTTGTGAAAAAGGTGAATCCAAAATTGTCAAATGTTAAATTTTAATGCACCACTAAGTTCAAACTCTATGAACAAAGTGAAGAAAAAATAAGGCCAATATATGCCCCCACTTTAAAAGAATTGCTAAACACCATGTTGTGAGCAGTTACTTTAAAGTAGAAAAAAATGATAAATTCCAAGGAACAAAAGATCACAAGAGCTTATTTGGAAAGCCCTATGCGAATGATATGTTTCCAAATAAACTACATCATGATAAGGGGTTGCCCCAATAATACAATTTCATGAATAAAGAGAGGTACACTGAGAGATCCATAGATCTGAGGTTAGTATACATCTTTTCTACTGTGATATAATAGAGCTAAGAACTAAGATCATTCCCTAAATACTCATGGAACAATGAACACAAAGGAGGAATGACACATAGAGAGAGAAAATAGAGATTTTTTTTGGGTCAACATGGAAGAGACCTAAATCTCTCAACAACTTGCATCGTCCCCAAAAGGAAAACACAAGACAAAAATAAAAGATAGTTTATGACATATAGAAGAATTGAGATACAAATAGAAGAATGTCACAACATGTTCATTTCCTTTGTATCCCCATGCCAACAGAGTAACAAGGTTCATCCAAAGAATACTCACAAACATAAAGATATGCCAGTCAACACAATACGAGAGATCACATTACGTGTAAGAAAGTACAAAGAACATAGAAAGTAAACACACAAAAGAAGTACTTCACATGTGATCCAACCTAGAGCAAGTCATCTACATCACAATCTTTCTCATCATAAATGAAAGGAAAATAACTCGCTAAAGGGACTACAACAAATGTCATACTAGGAGCATCACTAGGTTCAACACATGGTGGGTCACTCTCATTAGGAGGATCATCACTGTTTCCACTATCTAACTTCATAGAAGTAGAAAATAAAAAATTAAGCTCATTATGCACTTCTTCATCAATTTTAGAAATCTCATCATGATTATCCAAGTTGATCACAATATGAGGTTTTGTGATTATTTCATTTGAATTTTCTTGTTTCACCTCATTTTTTAGTTCTATGTCTTGTTTTTGTGAGAGCTGGGTTTCTTCTTGATTTTTTTCTATAGGTGTGGGTGGTGTTGGTTTATTCTTTTCTTCCAATTGGCAAGCAATAGGATGACGTCTTCACCTATTCTCTTTAGCACTTTGGTTTCTTTTAGCACAGTTTTTAAGTTGTGAAGGTGTAGGAGTGAGTTTATCAACCATTGGTTTAATTTCTTCCCTTAAGGGAGGAGCTGAAGGAACCACCAAGGGTTGGGAAACTGCTATCTCTTTAGGTTTATAGGATGGTTTTATCTTTGGAGGCACAAAAGGGATCATCTTATTATCTCTTGGTATTTTTTGTAATAAAGTGGTGGAGGAAGTATAGTGTACTTATCTTGCTTATTTGGAAGGGATTTTGGCTCAATCATAGGTTCATCAATGGTAGGTTGGAGAGAAGGAACAACCATGGACATATTAGACTTAGGAATATATGTGTTTTTATTTGAAGTTTTGATACGACTTGAAAAAATATTCATGAGGCTTTATAGGTTCCATAGGTCTAGGCCAAAAGAAATCTAATGATAAATTCCCACGGGAATACAAAGGATTGAATCCACTATGCTGCATTGTAGATATCTCATTTTCAAAGGGAAAATTTATGCACTTGTGAATAACCAATGAGACGGCATTCATGGAGCATAACCATGGGTAGCCTATCTTCACACAAAATTGGTCCGAAAACGGGATGATGGAGAATGAAACATCTAATTGCTTTAGTGCAACTTTTAATGGAAGAGTGACCGAACCTATCGTAGGGCAAGAAAAACCATTATATGTTTTCATCCATACTTTTGATTGTTCATAAAAATATTGATAAAGTTCATGCACAAACAAGAATTCATCAGTGATCAAATCCTCACACACACAGGATCAATAAGTATCCCCATTGTGGGTCTGTCATTAATTCATACGACGATATAGAGAGGACTATCGGGCACATGTATAGATGCATCAATATGTATGAAAAGAAATATTAGGTAACAAAGTGGTTTGGCCCTTATGAGGTTGAATGTATATGATAGTGACCATGTAATGTAAATCATCCTCATTATTACTCCTATCATCATCATTATCATCATTCATATCCTCAATCTTATCAACATTCATCACATCATTCTTGACTTCACTAGCTTTTACAAAGTTGGTTGAATGATTTGGCATTGGATTGGTAAAAAATTTAAAATTTTGGTTGGGTGGGGACTCTGACTTATTTCCTTTGTCATTAACACCTCCCAAATGGATATGATTAGAATCGATGAGGTCTTGCACTTGATGTTTAAGATGCATGCATCGTTCTGTGTCATGTCCACTTTGTCAGTGATATTTGTAGAAGGAATGTGGGTTATAATTTGGTGGTAAGGGTTTTTTTGTGTCCATAGGTTTGATTGGAGGTAAACGAATTAGGTTATTATTCAAAAGTTGCAACATGATTGAATGGAGAGAATTAGGTAATAGAGTAAATTGCCTATCCCTAGGTCTAAATTGGTATTGGGTAGAGCTTATGGCAGCAACTTGAGGTTCGACATGGTTTGTTTGGCATTGATTTATCTTTAAAACTTTCTTATTTGGCTTCTTAAATTGTTGATAATTGTTTTATGTGCAGGCTTGGAATTCTCACTATGTTTAGATGAAGATGCTTCATATTTATTAATCAAATTCTAGTAATCACGAAGCGCCATGCACAAGCTTATAAAGGATGGAAATTTTTGCAAGAGGACTTTTTATCATACGCCTTCTTGTAAGTTTTCAATGAACATTATTTGAATTACCACATCAAGAAGAGTTAGGTTAACTTGTGATAACTTACTGACTAATAGTGACTAATGAAATCAGTAACTTTTCTCCTTATCTTTGTTTGCATCGCATTAAATTAGTTATATTGATCTTGGGACCAACTTGCACTTGGAAATGGTAGAGGAAGGCGTCAACAAGCTCATTAAATGAGTGAATTGAGTTATTTGGTAATGAAAAAAACCACTCCAAGGCCATGTCCTTTAGCGACCTAGGAAAAAGTTTAGCCAGGAGCTTTTCTTCAAAAATGAAGTCACCACATAAGGTTGTGTATGCTGATATATGGTTGCTACGACCACCTTTACCATTGTATTTCTGAAAGAAGGGTGCCTCTATGTTTTTTGGCATTTGTGCTTTCAATATCTGCAATGGCAATGAGTTTCTTTTGACATATTGTGATGGTATTCCATTTTGAGTTTGGTTCAATGTTGATATTTGTTGTTGAAGGGATGTCACATTTTACAAGATTTGGTTTATGATAGAATCATTTCTTGTTGTATTTTGGGAATGAGGTGAATATGGTGGAAGTGTGTATGTGTTAGGTGGACTACTATATTGCAATTTTATGAGGGGTGATGAATTTGGAGATATAATGTTTGAGTTGAAAAAACTATAAGGATTCCTAGTGGAAATACCCAAAGTTGGAGCTATAGTGTTTCATGGTTGCATCATTGTGGTAATAGTTGGATTTGTATATGTGGGAATAGAGGCCATAGTTATAGGGAAAGAAACCTGAATTCCTTCTGGACTTTGAGCATACCCCAATGTTTGAGTTCAACTAGCCATTGTAGGTACATGATTATCTATGATGTAGGCTAGACTATGCATTACCTCTAATCCTTGAGAATCATCAATAATTTTCCTCATGTTATCTATGACATGGACTATTGTGCCAACAATATATTATGTTCTCACAAAATCTTGAAGTTTTTCTAAGGCCTTATCCAATTGTTTCAGTTTATCTTCAAGGACATGAGCTACCATGGTATCAACATCAATGATAGTGGTTGATGATAAGGTCATGGGAATTATGGAATTAGGGATGGAATCCATAATGGGTTGAGTATTTTCAACACTTGTCATGAAAGGGTTGGAGAACTCTAGATCCACAACAAATGTACCAACAACCCAAGATGCCATGAGTCTCAAACTACGTCTCATTGAAGTATTGGCAATAGGACACCAAGTTGTGAAACTCATGCAAGTTTCACAGTACCAAAAGTACACCCAAGATGAACACCAAAATTTTAAATAAGTACAACAAACACTCAAAAATAAAAAGCAACAAGTAGGAGCAAACAAGAACCACCGTAATAGAGGTCTCCGAATTTTTTTGTTTGGTCAAGACAAGAAGGTTAGGGTTTCCAGAGGGCATCTCAGTCTTGGTCAAGGGTTCTAAAAGTTTGAAGTTGGATTGAATACTACTTTGTTTAAGGATTCTAATTCTACTTGCAAACAATTATAACAGTAAATAAATTTCCATAATTTTCTTAATATATCCCAATTTGATGCAAAATGCAAGTATGCAATGATGTTGAAGATATTTGAACAAATTTGAATGTAATTTTTATATTTGAAATGTAATAATTACTGATTGAAATATGCATAGACTTGAAAATGATGATTTTGAATACAAATTTTAGCCTTAAACAATGCACTTTCTTTCACTAAATGATATAGATGCAAAATGCTTTATAAAATGCAGTTACTGATTCCAAAATAGATATGCAAGTATAGTGAAATTGAGTAGACAGAGACAAAAAAGTGTAAAAAATCTTGTTTAAGCACTTGTACAAGGATAGGGTCACCCAGGGGCAATTGTTTCTTTGTACAGGGTTCTAAGAATTCAATATCTAAATGTTTAGATTGATGTTTAAGGTTATTGTTCCTATCTACAAACATATTTTACAATGACTATTTTTTCCAAAAATTTCCAATGAAATGCAAATGCAATGTATGACAATTTTGGAACAAAATGACACTTTTTAATGTAATTTTGAAATGAAAATTTGATCTAAATGATTGAAACACATTGCAATGCAAACTATGATACAATATGAATGCAATCTTTTTTTATTTTTATAATTTTTTATGATGCAATATGCAACCCTAAATGAGAAACGAAAAACACAATGATGCAAAACCTAGATCTAGGGTTTGAAAGACTACCAAATTAGAAAGCTATGATGTAAGAATGTCGGGTTCACCAAAATCAAACATAAAAATGTGTTACACCCTAAGTTTAATTCACAAAACCTAGGGTAAATTTTTGATCATTTCTAGGATTTCATTAGGATGCAAATCAACCAGGTGCATATATTGCCTTTCAACCTTAAAGGTGAGTTAATCAAACCTGAATCTGCATATTTTTGAGGATGGGAGTGGATTAGAAATGATTGACCTAATTAGACTAAATGACCTAATGTGATTAATGTAATTTCCTGAAGATAAATAGATGAAAATGGAACTTTGCAAGTGGATCTGGAAAGTTCAGACAAATATGTACATGTCACCAAAAATAGGATTTGAGTGTTGTAACGGGATTGGATCACCCCTGGGCAACTAGCTCTTTGTTAGGGTGTCTTCCTCAATTTTGCGGGTCCTCTGGTGCTGGATTTGTGCTTCTATTTTCTGCTTGTTCCACCATTAGAATATCGTTAGTAAATTCTATAATTGAGTTTTTGTGTCTTGACAAGGTTGATGATAATAACTGCAAAAATGGAGAATTTGGCTTCAAGATCTCTTCAATCCTATCAAAACCTGTAACCTGCACATTCAAAAAGATGGAATATGTTGTTCCATATAGGGGCTTACGTCAATTAAACCCCATGTAAGTGTTTCTACTTCCACAATGGCAATGTCAATAATAAATGATGGTTGAAAGGAAGGAATGTTGAATGAACACAATGTTGCAACTCACCACCCTTCAATGGCTTCCTTGAAGGACTAAAGTCATGCACATCACTTCAAGGATTTGCATCTTGCTTGATAGACTTGCTTGAATGTTGTAATACTTGAATGCTTGAATACTTCAATACTTCAATACTTGGAGACCTACAACAATGTTAGCCTTCACAAGATAATAACATGAACACACATATAATTTGACATGATGTTGGATCTTGAATCACAGTAAAATGCTCTGGAATTCTAATCTTGAATGCTCTTGATAATAATACTTTCTCTTGAATGCTAGAAGGTGTGTTTTATTTCTTGTTAGATTTCAAATGATAAAAAGACTAGGTATTTATAGGTGTTTATCCAATTTCTTGAAAATTAGATTCCAAAAATCAACACTTCATATTTGAATTTTGGATATTGAGATACCACCAACAACATATTTGAATCTAGGTCTTGACTAAGAAGGAATGCCTAGTTGCCCATGCTAGCCCAAAATTCTAGGACACTCAAAGTCGGGGACAATTTAATGATTGGATGCATTTGTTTAATACTTGTCCTCCTTAAGAAAATGATAAAAAATAGGCTTTGGAATGCATAATTTGGAAAATTAGAAGCTTAATTAAGTTCAATAAATTAGGGGGCCAAAACATAATGTGAAATTGTATGTTTATATAATTTTCTACACTACATCATGTATCAAAATCAAAATCAAAATATTGATCATAATCATCCATGTGCATCATCAAAACAATAAAATGTTCATGTACAAATCCATCCATCCATCACATGTCTATCAAATAAAATTATGACTATGATACAATAAATTCCATGAAATAATCATAAGATACACCATCAAATATAGTATATTTAGGATCCATGTCTTGATAAAAGAATAAAACTTGCCTATACATGATGAATCACCTCTCATATTTGTCAAACAACTTGTGTACTCTACCAAAACTGCCACCTGTATCACCCTCTTATGTACCTGGTATTACTGGCATGTCAGGGATGATGGACCTCCCCCTAATCTAGCTGGTTTTCCCCTCCTTCACTTCCCTGTGGCAGCCCCATTGATCCACTCCTAGTGGATCTTGATAATTCTATGTCTCATGAACAACCCACATGAGCTACCAAACATCTCCACTATAGTCACTCCTCCACCTTGCACCATGGAAGCATCTCTCTCCTACATGTATCAATCCCTGTCAGCCTACAAAAAAGCTCACTATATCCCCCATGCATCGCTGGCTAGTCAAAGTTTATCTCTCTCAGCTATTAATGTATGGATGTCACCCTACAATTCATCTACCTATTTTTGTAGACTATCCCGCTCATCTTTCCTTGTGAGCAAATCATCCTACACCTATTGTATTAGTCCCTATAGCTAGGTGAACCTGCTCTCTACAGTCACCAACCTCCTTGTCATGTCCCTATTAACCTTTGCACTCTCCTCCTTTTATTAAGGTGGTGTAACATCCTCCAGGTGTGGCATCATTGAGGACCTCCTCTCATCCTCCCCATATACCTCCATATGTTGGGCCTCGCCCTCCTCCTCCCCTACTCTCCTTCTTCGTCACTCACCTCCACCTCCTCCTCTACGATATCCTCCTCAATGATATCCTCCCCCTCTTATTGTTGCTCTCAATGTAGGACTCTCCTCTGTCTCACCCTTTGTGCCTCCCCTACCACTACATGCATTTGCTCTACCATGGGCGCCCCTTTAACTGACATCATTGGCTCTGGTCTATGGCCTCTCCACCACTATGCATCTATTGAAGTGACCCATGGGTTATATATTCCTCCTTGTCTATCCCAAATAACCTCTGCCATATCCCTCCATGCCATTTTCACTATCCTTTGGGAAATATGTGGCCCCATAGCCCTATCTCCCTCGACACCCTAGTGAATCTCTCTATAGTATTTGGGATATCCTACATCATCTTGAACTAACATGTTGCCCTGTTAGGCCTATACCCCTTAATCAAGAATGGATGTCTAACAATCAGGTAGCATTGAGTGAACATGTACCTGGAGTACTCATCATCCACCTCCCAATCCTCCACCTCTAGGTATAGCCTCCATATGATGTCTCCATCATCTGCCTCCATGGAGCCATGCTCCTCACATCCCTATGCCTCATCCCTAGCTGCCAACAAAATACCACGGGCTCTTATGTGGCTTTGGTTGTCCTCTCTCCTACTGGTCGGGCAACATTGATGTGATCCTAGGCCCATACCTATGGCAAGGTAATATTTTTCAGTCTCACTCCTCACCTATAACACATGAGATTCATGACTCTATACAACTATGCTAGTAGGCATGACCCCCATGCATATCGACATGCCCTCTTCATGATCCCCACCACGACTTTCCCGAGTGTCAATCTGAAGAAACGTCTACTCCTATTTAGTAGGAGCACTCCATTGATCAACCCACATAAGTATAGTGCCAATCTAGGAACTAGCTCCCTACATCCATCAACATCCAAGGCTCTCCCTTGAGTAGAAAAATCTATCCTCCCAAATATTACCTACAAAAATTATAGTATAATCTATAAGCTTGATGCCAAACCTTGGGACCTCGAATAGGCAGTCGAAGTATCCTCCATACATCCTCTACTGCGACTATAATATCCCGTATCGATAGGTGGAATGTGCTAATCTTTGAGATCCATCTCTCTACTAAGGAAATCAACAAGGGAATGTATGTACTAATCACCAATATCTTGGAAATGTATGTCAGGCTACACACATCTAGCAAAGCCCAATCAACATCCAAAAACTATGTCACAATCTAAAGCACCACAAATCTCCTCTCCCAAGTGCATAGACTCATTGTAGCCCGCATTCATCCAGTTCACATGTCAGGTATTTCATCTTTCCTATCTTTTTTTTAACTTTTCTAGTGGATTCACCCCTCAAGTGCATCTGCCTATCCTTCTGTGGATTTTCCCTTGTGGATGCACATGTTCTTGTTCTTCAGTGGATCCACCCCTTGGGAAAATCTACCTATCCACCCGTAGATACTCCTTTTGGCACATCTACCCTTCTTCTAGTGGATTCACCTTTGTGCAACACATCCACCTCTACTCTAGCAGATCCACCCAAGTAGTAAATTCGCGTGTCCTCCATATCTACTCTTCTACTCACAGATCTTCCTATTCTAGGTGTATCTTCCCATCTAGTGGTGATCCACCCTTTGGTAGATCCGCCCATTCTCTAGTGGATTTTCCCACTCATGGTGCATCTTCCTATCTAGTCACAAAACTGCCTTTCAGCACATCCACCTAAGTGTGGGTGGATCTTCCTTTCTAGGGCACAACCACCCTTCCACCTACTTGGGTGGATCTACATTATCATGATGGGTGGATCCACTCAATCATTGAATTTTACCTCTCATAAATGTACTAAAAAAATTACATGGTAAAGTCAAAAGGTGTACCTCATCACCTCGCTCTCCTCTCCATGATCATGCCCTCACAATGTCTTCTCAGTGTGGAATTACTCTCCTATGCACCATTATGCTCTCTCAACTCTTTGTGATCTCTTGAATGCTCAATTCTCAAATGAATAGTGATTAGCCCCTAATCCCTATTTATAGAAAACCCTAATTTCTTATTTTTTTTCTCCAATTTCCTCCTTGTTTCTCTATTTTTCTTCATTCCTTCATCATTCTTCCCCATTTTTCATCGTAGATCCGATGTTGTCCTTCTTTCTCATCTTTTGAGAGGTCGCTTGGGCCTCTTTTCCCGTCCACCCTCTCAAGGAGGCATCACTCCCTTCATATCACTTTTCTTCTACATAATCTTTTCCCTCCATGTTAGGGCATCTCTCCATCCAATTCTTCTATTGAGTTGGCTCTATTTTAATCTTCTTTGAAACATCGTTATTCTAAAGTTATTTCAAAGAGGGGAGAAATGTAGACACCTAAAATTGACCACTTGTGTTTGGTCAATTTTACTCTGGCATTTCATTTAAATCCCTTCCTATTCACATTAATTAAATAATATTACATTTATTTAATTAATATCATTGATTTTCCTACAGTCTTCTAAATTCATAAGGTAGTTAATTAATTAATTGCATTACCTTTTCCCCCTTTCCTCTTTAAATTAAATAAATACTCGTATTTATTTAATTTAATCATATTATCCCCTACAAGAATTAAATAAATCATTTAATTCTTCAATTTCCTCTCTCCTTGTCCCATCTCATTTCATCTCGCATTAACCCCTAATCCTAACCCTAATCCCTCCATTAAGGATGTGCACACACTTAATCCCTGATTAAGAGGTTTTACATCCTCCAACTTTTCTCACTTATCTCTAATCATTTCTCCATCAGCCTAATCACCACCTAATCATCTCCTTAGTCACTTGTGCATTCATAATACCTTGATTAAGAAATGGATAATCATTTTTTCATTTATTTCCCTCCATCTTGTCTAATCAGCCTTAAAGGATTTCCCTTAATTTTGGAGAAGTAACCCCACATGGGTCACCTTTCCAAAGTACAACAAAGGAATTTTAAATTCCTTTTATTCTCTTCTATCCAATAATTTTGGAAGATTGGACAAGAAATGCCTTTATGAGGAAGATCTTGTCCATCTCCCTAGGTACTTGCACAATACCCATCTTCTTCTCAAGCCTCCACATGGTGACACTTGTCACCATCATAGGCTTTGAGAGGTCTACTCTCCTTCCCTTCCTCCCATGATGCCACTTGGAATCACTTCATAATTTGAGATGTCTCAACCCGTGATCTTCAACTCTCAATCTCAACCATTGATCCAATTCATCCCTTCATCAAAGACTAAATCAAAACCATTTTCACAATCCACAATCCACAATCCTTGAGCAATTTCATACTATTATGTTACCAAAAATACTTTGAGCACACACCAAAATCGTTCACACTAGGGAAAACTCCACATCGAGTTCATCAATATATTTGGATTTTGTCTATTTTCAAGTAGGTATGAGTTCTTAGGCCCTAATATTGATTGTTGCATGATTTATGTATATTTTTTGGTTTTTTTAGTATTTCATAGCCATTTAAATATATTTTTCACTGGTGAAAATAGGGGAAAATCTTGGATTTTTATTTTTTGTGTCTTCTTGGTTGTCACATATTGTATCCACCAAGATCCTTCAGAGTATTTTATTATGCTAGGGCATCCTTTGTGTTTGTGGTTGTCCAACATTGTATCCACCAAATCCCTTTGTGACTTTGTGTGATGTTGGACTAACCTTTTATTTGTTGTGTCAGTCCCATGCATGCAATATGAAGTCACCCTAGTTCCTCATACCTTGGTGCATAATATCCTATGCTAAATCAAATTAAGTGCTCAATACATGGTAGTTCTAATTCGACACTCCAAATCCCCCCATCCAGTTATCCTACCTCTATTACTTCATTCATCCTTCATCTCTATCCCCCATAGACCTATCTTATCTATTTTCATCACCCCACTTAATCCTATATTTTGTGTGCACATGAATCCTCATGCATCTTTTCATCTATCCTAATCATTTCAATATTCCTTCAATCTCGTTAGGTTAATATAGATTTTTTATTCTAAACATATTTTCATCCATCCTCATAATTTCATCATCACTTCAATCATTTTAGGCTAGTATAGATTTGTTAAGCTAATAATTTTTCCATCCAATAATTTCATCATCCATTCAATCTTCTTAGAATAATATAGATTTGTTATTCTAAGCATATTTTCTTCTATCATATTCCTCCATTTCATCAATCCAATTGATCCTAGCAATCCTAAATTGCAAGAAAATCCTTATTCATGCAATCTAGCACCAAATCATCCAATTGCATCCTTGGTTTTGTTCCTATCCTTTTTGTAAGCCTTGATCACAACACTCCATCATCATCATTTGGATGTATCCTTCTTGATCCTTGTATTGTTTTAGGATACATCGTTCCCATATCCACAACACTCCATCATCATCATTGGGATGTATCCTTCCTAATCCTTGTGTTGTTTTAGGATATCGTTCCCACATCCACAACACTCCATCATCATCAGGATGCATCCTTCCTAATCCTTGTGTTTTTTCAGGATAAATTTTTCCCACATCAACAACACTCCATCATCATCATTGGTATGTATCCTTCCTAATCCTTGTGTCGTTTCAAGATAAATCATTCCCAAATCAACAACACTTCATCCATCATCAATCAATCTTGGATTTTAGCATGACTAGGGCAACACCATATGTGTCCTTGAATCATTTTGTGCTTGCTCGCTCATCTCCTCCTTCCATTATCTCTTCCTCTTCCCATCTCTCCTTTTATCCATCATCTTCCTCATTTATCCTTGCATCATCTCATCCATTTCGAGAGCACACCTATGTTCTCTCAAACCCGCCTGTCCTCTCGAGGGGGCATCCTCAATCCTAATCCTCATATCACTCCCATCATCTTTCTTCCTAGACACTCCTTTGATTGATTAGGGCATCTTCCCTAATCTAACCATCTTCTTATTGGTTCTATGTTTTAATCTTCTTTTAAATGATGCTACTTTGTAACACCATCTCAAAGAGGGGGAAAATGTAGACACCTAAAATTAACCACTTTTGTTTGGTCAATTTACCCCTATTTCAACCAATTTCATATCCCCTATATTAATTAAATAATACCCTATTATTTAATTAATATTCAATTATCCCTTATCCCTTCATCCTAATTTATTTCTTCTATTATCCCTATATCCTAGCCTAAAGTAAATAATTACCTTTAATTATTTATTCCCATCATATTCATCTATTAAATTGAATAAATACCCTTATTTATTTTATTTAATACCCAAATCTCCTTTCCTCCAAATAGGAATTAAATCATTATTTAATTAATATTTTTCTCTCTCCAAATATCCTATCCTCCAACTCTCCCACTTGAAATAATCCTAATCCAATCCTAATACCCACCTAACCTACTCACTAATAATTTGCACACACTTAATCCTTGATTAAGTGGATCAACCCTCCCCATCACATCAATCACATGGGCCTTGTCCCATCAAGGGTACAATCTCCCTCTCAAGCCCTCTCATTGTGCCACTTGTCACAATCTTGTGGCTTGAGATATCACAATCAACCTCAACCCTTGATCTCCATCAAGCAATCCTAGCCCTTCATCCATTTTTAGCCAAATATATATATATATATATATATCCAACCCAACCATTTATCAAGGGATCTCACTCATTTTCATTGGAGTGAGATTATGCTGCCAAATTTTTTAGTGAGCACACATCCAAATTGATAATCATGGGAAAATCCACTCGACAGGGGGCTCATCATGTTGGTTTGATCTTTCCACGCCTTATCTGAGTGTTGTTTTGATTTTATGTTTGTTTGGTTTTTATTAGTTAAATCATTTAGTTTGAAGCACATTTTCACTGCACACAATGTCCAAGTTGAAAATTCCAAAATTTGGAAATTTACATTTTGGGGGAAAAAGGTGAGTTTTGAGGAAATGATGCATGGATGACCAAACCCATAATCCTAAAATTTAAGGAAAAAGGGTTGTAGAGGGGAAAATATGATTTGGGGGGTGGAGGGAAGGAATGCTAGAGATGACAAGTTTGACAAGCATACCAGGATGACCAAACCTAAAATCCCAAAATTTAAAGTTGGATTTTGGGGGAAAAAAGTGACTTTTGAGGAAAGGATGCATTGAGGACCAAACTCAAAATCCAAAAAATTAAGAAATAGGGACTTAGAGGGAAAAAGTGGATGTTGGAACACAAAAATGCGGTACCCTTTTCTCTCGAGTCCCTTCATTTTTCATGTATTATCTTGGTATTTGTGACCCATTTATTAATGACCGATCTGAGAAATCTTCTAAGATGGGTCCCCATGTTGAAGTATCACTTTTGAGGGAAAAAAATGTTTAGGAAATTTTCCAAAATGAGTTAAAACTAGTTAAAAATTAGGTTACAGGTTTTCATATCCATCCAAACCATGTCTAGTTCCCTTAGGTCTCCTTGTAGGGTCCTAATCAATTGCATTTCCTTTCAATGGGAAGAAAAATGAAGAAAATAACTAAGTTGATTTCTTGTAGGAACTCGATGTCCAAGTGAACTCCCCCTTTTGAAATTTGTCAGTTTTGGTTAAATAAGCTTTTCCCATAGGTTTGATTCAACTAGAAAACCCCACATAAAGCATTTTGTGGGATCCCTTTACCCATTGTAACTGCACCTTTTGAAATTATTTCTAGTTCACATGTTTTTTCCCGCACTTGACTAGTAATAAGATAAAACTAAATATTTGTGGAAGTATGGTGCTTATCTAAAGCTAGCCAATATCTACCTAACTTATTCAACTGACTTGGTCTTTTTCGCATATGATGTTTTATCAAGTTAATTTTAATATGTTGTAAAATTTTGAGGTCCATCTAAAACTAATCATATGCATATGAAAATAAGTCCATTTCACCTTGAAAATTATGCATCCCAAACCTCCATGGTGTCATCATTCCATCACCTCTACATTATAATCCCTTTTGCAAAAATTCCATATCCATATGAACTAAACCTTTTAAAACCCATATTCTTATCTGGTTCAAATGGTCTTCCCCAAAAATCTAGTCCACTTGTATTTTCTTGAATGTAATCCTTTGTTGACATCATCCCACTAGGTATTGATATCATCCCATTTGAAGCACCCTAGTCCATGATGATGTCATTTTTATGTCATGATGACATTATATCATCCTTTTAATAATGTCATCATTGAGGCTTCCCATTTGAATTAGACACCAAAGCATTATGAAGGTGATAAGTTTAGTCCTGATGGTTTTCTTTGCAAGTTCACTTTAGATGATTTTTTTGCAAATGTGATGCAATATCTAAATCCCATAAAAGTCTACTTACACTCTTGAATCTCGTAATGCTTTGTACTGACATGCCAAAACTCCCTCTAAGCACCAAAACATCTAGATCTTCATGTATTTTTCTCAGAGAATGTCCCCCATTAACTCTTCTACTGATTTCATTAATGCATCTTCCACCGACCATGAAATTAAAAGGAAAATATTTTAAAATGTGTTTAGACACCAATATTCAACACTTGAGGTTTGGTTTTAGCTATCGCCAATATTGCAAAATGGTCGCTTAACAACCAAAAATCAATACTCAACTGACCTAACTTATTGAGGATGCTAATTTTGATCTAGGACACTCATTTTTGGAAAGAGTACCTTATAGGCCATATATTTTTTGAGTGCTACAATGTAGAAATTAAGGTTTTTTCCCTTCTACGTATATTGGTAGAGTTTTAAAGCATTTTTGTAATTATTGGACAATACATGGGTGTAGACAAAGAAGAAGAATAGTTTAGAGAAAGTGTTACAAAGATATTTTGTTCTCAATCTAGTTACAAGAAGGAAAAGTCTATCAAATCAATATAAATTTTATTGTGAGGTTATTATTTAGTTTTATTTCTTCATGAATGTATGAATTTATTCAAAAATATGCTTCTTTTATATGATATTTACTCAACACATTTTCTTATGTGAATTTAAGAACTCTTTGATTAATGTGACAAGATTATAAACCCATTGCATTGCTTGTAATAGATCATCATGTTTCTATATATGAATTTATACATTTCATTGATGGATTTTACTAAGTATGTGAAGTTGAATAATAACATATATTGATACATTTGAATTCTTAGATCAACTAATGTTTGGTATTTTCCCTTACACTTACTTCCTTGTTAGTTGTGACTTCATTGTCCTAGGATTGGCACTGGTCTCACATGTACTTGTTCCAATCACCAAAATCAAACACCTAAGCGAACAAAACATTAAATAATCCTTTTTGATCTAATTTTAGTGTTCTTTAGTTCTTGATCTCAACATGTTTATATGAAATATTATTTTAAAAACTTATGTGAATAATGTATCTTGTTTTCACCTTACACTCATTTCAATGGTAGTGAATTAACTATATAGAGGTATTAGGGTAACTAGTTTCTCTCATGCTCAGTGATAGTGTTTGGAGCTACATCAACTACTTGGGTTTAGTTACCATCTTACCAATTATCAGATTCTATTATAGAAACCTCTAGGAACACCCTCTTGAGTTTAAGCTGAGATCAAAGAATAGGAGAGGAAACTCACTCTCATAGAGTTGACCTTAAACCCTTCACAATTTTGTTGATGAATTGATCTCACATGCTAGATGGAAACCCTAGCCTTGTGAGTGAAGTTTTATTCTAGGAAATGGAGTAGTAGTTTTTGGACTCAATATAATGATATTGTTGCTAGGGAACACATGATAGACACATAAAAATCATTAATAGATCACATAAAATTGTGTATTTTTAGTTATTAAGTCTATTCAAAGTTATGTTATTTTCAAGAAAATATTATCTTCCCTTTGGGAAGTGGTGAATCCATTGTAAGAACCTCTTTTCAAAATTATCATTACCATGGATATAAGAAGACAAAAAAATGATATGATTGCACAAGGAGGTAATATAGGAAATGTAAGGAATCAACATGCTAAGAGGAAGACAAGGGATGTAGTTGATTTTTTAGGGTAGAAAAACCAAGAGAAAGTAAGAACATCAAGAAAATGCAACACCTTTGTTGAACTAAGGGACCATTTCCAATTTACTTTTGATGATTCAGTTGATTAGTTTCTCAAAGGAGAAGAATCAATTTTGATGAATATGATGTGAAGAGAAATAATGTTGCAATGGTAGAATAGGTAGGGTTCAGTTTAGAAATACAAATGCAACAACATATGGTATGCCTCATGAAGGCATGAGCACTCACCAATTTGACCAGCAAATGATTTCACCCACTTGTTCCCAAAAATAATAGGTTGTAATGCATAAATACCATTATTAATACACTTAGTTCAATTGATTATTACCATATTTTTCATTATGCACATGGAGCTATAACACCTGTATTGATGGCCTATTTCCATACCCAACCTTGAAAATATTCTTAGAAAAATTGGTAGAATGAAAAGCAAGAATTGGTCTCTATATATAGTTACAATACCTTTCAAAAAACATTGGTAATGACAAAGATAGGAAATCAAGGCTAATGATCCCATAAGAAACAAACTTTCTCATCCAATTTAGTGTAATAACAAGGCTCCTTCTCTCAAAGTTGAACTATGTTTTCCTCAAATATAGGAATTTTTTTTTGTTCCATGCTTCCCTCCAAAGATGATTCAGGTCCCCCATATGCACACGGACCCAGTTGCATCAAATTACATATAGCTTCATTAATTCCTTTGATATTCTTTGGATCCACAATATTCTTTGCATGATTGTCAATCTTAAACATATTCCTCGATCTTTGGATCTGACCATTATGACAAAAAATAAATTAGATGAGTTTATGCATTTATTTAAGAGCTTTAGTTTACAAATGCCAACTATTTTAGACCTTCGAAATGGTTTGGAAATGGAATATTCCAACCTATTTAACTTATATAAGTACACCCACTGAACTAAAAACCAATTATTCTCCAATTGTAGGCTAAATAGTGATACTTAATAAAATTTTAAAATGTATAAAGATATAGAAAAATTTAAACCTACCTAAGATATAATTTGGGGGAAGACAAGAAGCCCAAAGTATAAAGGTGTTGCAATGAAAGAATAAAAAAAATAAGAGGGGAAGAAATGTTGTCCTTGGTCTAATGTGGTAACTCTAAAAGTGTGATATGTAAATGTAGGATAAATATGTAAACTCTAGAAGTATGGTATTATAATGCATGATCAATTGACCATATTCAATGGTGAAAGGATGAGGCATAAGCAACATATTTTAGTATATTTCATAAACATATGTATGATAATAAATTTGGACAAACATAAGCAAAGAACTGCAATAGGCATGGGAATATTTGACAAGTATTATGATAAGAAATAATAAAGCAAGATGAGAAACTAAATAGTTAGGCAAGGATTATAAAACCATGAATAAAAAAATATGATAATAAACATAAGGATGTAGAAGATAAAATATTTAAATAATAGGTATAAGATTAACCCAAGTGGGAAACAAAGGAAAAGGTTAGTAAAGCATAGGCATAGATAAATTATAAATATAATACATGAGGAAATGCATGCCTAACAAGGAAAACCCTTAGCTAAAAATGGTAACTTAAAGCTAAGAAATGAAGGGAAAATGAATAAACCAGACAAGAAATAAGAGGTGTAAATAAGGATTCCTAAGTAATGATTTTTTTATCTCTCATTGGGTGGTTCCTTTTGTATGTTGCATGGAACCTCAATTTAGGGTGTACTAAGATGAAAAAGACTAACTTATTGGCATTAATGTGTTAGAAATTTGAAATAGATTGAATAATCCAAGGAGTTTTATAAGAGAAATTCAAAGTTACATAAACTAGAAAAACATAAACAATGTAAACCATAATTCCATGAGATATGTAATGTCAAGATGACATAATTGAATTAAGAGCTTCCAAGATAAAAAAAATATAAGCTAGATAGTGAGCTTATATAGAACCAAGGAGAGGATGGAGGTGGAAAATCAACCAATGAGAATTGACCACCAATAACCACCAACATTAAATAAAGTGATGAAAAAGTAAATACTCCACCCTTAAAGGGTGGAGACAACTCGTCACTTTATCCCCTAGTTATTAAATGAGAAACTCACTTTATCATCCTAAGCAAGCTTAATAAAAGTGTAGGAAAAACCAATAATTAAGGGGAAACAAATTATTCCACTAGGAAAATAAAAACCTACACTAAAAAAATGATATGTTTTCCCATGACTTAGTTGTGTGTGGTGTGAGCTTAGAGTTATTCATTGTATTAAATGAAGGTAAAATAATAAGATTATATTTCAAGACTTGTTCTAATATAATGACCAGAGGATCTCTTTTGATGTAGTGAATTCTCTAAGGTATTTTTTTTAGAAATTATATTAAATGATCATCATTAATATTGTCACTTAATCACTACGAAATGAAGAATGAAATGATTTACAATTCAAATTGAAATATTTTACAAAAGTATTTGAGTGTAGAATGCTTCATGAGGTTGAACATAGGCCACACCATAACCACATGGATTTCAGTGGTGCTTTCAATTATAAGCTCCCATATTGTAGTCTCTAGCTATTTCTCACTTAGAATCTCCCCTTCCTTAAGTAGCATTTCTAGATACCCTTTCGACTCCTCCACTCATTAAAAAACTCAATCCATTTTAGATCTAATAAATATAAACTTAAGACACAAGTGAACCCCAAAAATATATGGGTTAAAGGAGTAATTGTTTCATATCTCCAAGAATATTTGTTTTGGTTAAAAATAATTATTTATAAAAATAATGAACATGAATGCATTACATTACATGCTTGTGTTATTTACTATCTAAATTACCTATCATTTTTGGTTTCGGTAAGGCTTGGATAATGAAACTAAGGGTTGGACTCATATTTTCCCCCATTTGATGTGTTTTTTACTTTCAACAATATTTTTTATCTTCAACATCACTAGATTTACTCATTTTATAATAAAATATGATAAAATTACCATCAAAATGTCACACATCTTCTTATCTTTCTAACCATATAATTTTTTTTCTATTTGGAATACTCTAACATATATATTTTATTTTATTTTACAAATGTTTCTATATTTCTCAAATAAATATGCATTGGATTTTTCTTTATAAATTTTGATCTACTTATCAAATTAAAAAATAATTATATAGGATTGTTCTACACTTCATTCTTTGCACATTAAAAGAAAATATATTTTCAATTATTTTTGTTCTAGTTATGTGATATGCTCACTTGATGATACAATTTTCATGATGAATCCACTTAGAAAAATTACCAAAAAAATTTAAAAATTAAAAAAAACATAACTTCCATCTCTCACTCTTAACTGTATTTCTACCAAGTAGTTTTGAAAAATACTAAATGTGAAAAATGGAGGGGTGCACATTGAACACTATGTTATATTTTATCAAGGAAAAATATAAACACTTTTGTGTGCACATGTCATTTGACCCTCTTAATCTTAACCATTTTAAAAATAGCTTAGTAGTTTAAAGACTAGATTTGAAGTACTGTAACTCTTGTTCTTGTCACATTTTCAAAATTTTGACCTAACTTTAGAAAAAAAGTGATCACCTTTTAGCCCTTTTTTATTCCCCATTTCCATGCACTTATCCCTAGATCATTATAATATCAAAATGATTTACCCAGATTTTAAAATTGAAAACCCTAAGGTTCTATTAAGCATTTTTTCCCCTTTTCAATGCTCTTGTGTTTTAAATTTTTCTATCCTCCCCGAATGATGCCTTATAGGTCCTTAATATCCTCAAAGAAAGATGCAAAATATATAATAACTTATAGGAAGGATCTCATCGAACACTCAACTGTGTTGGATCATCTGAATTTATTTCATCATTAGCAACTTTATTTCTGCTCATTGATCGTCTTGGGAAAAATATTTGTATCATTCTAGTATGCGATAAGATGGATAGCGAGGTAGTGATGGCTCACAAATACCTGAGATTCAAGTATAGATTAAGATGATATAGAATTGAATAAGGCCTTTCATAGCAGGACTAGCCAACCCAAGAAGTCATGATTTTCTACAGGTATGTTGCATAGAATGACCATACCCATTGGGCATCATTTTTGTTAAATAATTCTTTAAAAAGTACTATAAATGTTCCTTGATGTACCAAAAAACCATGGAGGAATATTATTTAGACATATAAATCATTCCTTCATATATGTAACCTTTATATCTAAAGTATTAACTAAAAGGGAGCCCATACAATTTGCTAAGATAGTAGCTAGGGACTATCACCAAGCTTAAAAAAATAGCCAGCATATTAAAAAAGTCATGGATGGCCTTCATCTTTTATTCCATTTGAATTCACACCTTTGGAGTAAGAAATAATTTTTGGCTGCTAACAAGTCTAATCTAAACACTATAAAGCCTTATCAATCTATTTATAATGACTTGGGACATGCATGGAGGTAGGTGGGAGAAAAAATCAAAAAACATGGGATTTTTGGGGGTCAAGAGTTAGGGATGACAAGGAATTAATACACTTAAGTATGCAAATTGGGGGAGCCTAACCAAGGGATACCAATGAGATAATATAATATTAGAGTGTTAAGGGGGATTAGGGGATGAATCATAACTCTTACCACTTGTTGGGGGTTGAGGATTAAGTGAATGATATAATAGATATCCAAATAGGAGCAAGTTTGCAAGCATAGTATCAAGGGGATAACATAGCAAAAAGGTGTTGAGGATTAGGGTCTAGGAATACCTCATGAAATGTACCCTTGTAAGGGGAAATCCAAATGTATGACTCTAAAATAAAAACTAAGGCACAAATAGGGACGTCATAGTTTAGGGAGTGGGGGTGCCAAGGAAATGGTACCCAAGGGAGTGAAGGCTCAAAATACCATGATACAGATAACTTACACATAAAATATTAGGGCTTCTAGGGGATAAATGAAATGATACCTAGGTTAGAGAAACCCTAAAATATTGAAATACCAACAAACAAAGAAAAATGACCCAAAAACATCACCCTTAGAACTTTCTTAGATTTTTGCAATTACTAACACATTGATAGGAAATGGGGGATGAAGGGAACAACACCTAAGAAAAAATTGAAAAGGGGAGACTCATTAAGAAAAATCTTGGATCACCTATCTATGATAGGAATAAAAAGGCCAAAAGTGCACAAAGGAACAAAGGACAAGTATCTAGAACTAAAAAATTGAGACCTTCAAATCTAAGCACCAACATAGTATTCTAAACCTTGATTATTATTAGAATTATCTATATGACAATGATATAGAAGAGGAGATTTATTAGTATAAAATTATTGAGCATTGTGATGATAAAGAAACTTCTTTTAATGCTCCTACACCTTCGACTCAATAGCTTCACCTCTTCTTCATAAGAAAGAAAATTATGTGGACATATTATGTAATGAGTAATGTAGTAAGATGAAATGCACTATGATTCTATCACAAATACCTCTTTCTAACACCAAATGAAGCATACATTAAATAACCCACTAATAAAATGGCATAAGTACTAGTAGTTCTTGACCCAACATTAGTAGCACTAGCAACAACTTCAAAGTTCAAAGTCACATTATCAAGGGTTTCTAGTGTTTTGGTGTAATAAGATATATAATGCGATGAGCAATATAGTCACATGGTATGTTCTATATTCCACATCCATACACTAATTTTTTAGAACATGCATATTTTTCTACTTGGTCTTGACCAATGATATTTTTTACTTAGGCCTAGGAGTCATGATATAATATTGACACCACTCATGATCAACATAATATCAATGTATAGAGTTAAAAGAAGTACATTCTATTTTTTCTTCCTTCATTCTCTTTCTTGGATTGGGAAGACCTTCAACATGCATCTATGTGTCTAATATTTCCTAAAGGAAGTAATGTTGGTTGGCATGCATGAATATCCATTGGCCTTTTGTTTCATCCTTCCATTATCAATATAGAAGGTAAGAACTTTTGGGGGGTCTCTCTCAACCTTCATCTTTTCTCTCTTTATGAGGGATTTTTTTCATATGAGTTTTTTCCTTCTCTTCTTTTGAGAGGGTACTCTCTCTTATACCTTGTGGTTCTTTATATTATACATGAATACCTCATATGGTTTTTCTTATCAGGACCCATTTCTTTTTCCCCTAAGTTACACTTAAGGGGGTGTTGGTTTAATTATATAATTACACATTAAATTGTGCTTACTTAAGCAATTTAATTTATTTACTTAGGCAATTAGAAAATAACAACATATGTTAACTCCTTGGAAGTCTTTGCCACATCTATCTTATTCATCTCCTTGATTGATGTTATTTAGGTGTCACCTTCCCCTTATCTCAATGATTTGACTTGACACCTCTGCTCCTATACGTTGAGTTAGTCTATATATTACTATGGTTTACTCAACCTCCTTTAGGATAGTTATCACACTAACTTGTGAAATATCGAGTGCATATATTATAATCCATTTCTTTTGTTTTACACACCATGAATATAGATAGTGGAATATTATTAATTACATCTTGTTTGAATTTGAATAGTACTCTTTTTTTTTGTTCCTAGATATATTTAATTATTGTAATTTCTTTATGTTATTTTTTTTTGTTTTTGTTCCTAAAGAGATTTAATTATTACAATTTATTTATTTAAATTTTTAAAAATTATCATAACATAAATATCATTCATAGTTTTCACCACAAATATCTATTAAAGAGTTTATACCAATACCAAATTACGAAACATACATTAATTTATTCTTATTTTTAACAATTAGTTACCATAGGATAATTGCTATCTAAATTTCTTATGACAACTATTTATTAAAAAAATTATACAAATAAAAAATTATAAATATATTACCAATGACATCCTCCTTGAATGTGCTTTTCTATGGATTTGAGCATAAATAAAAAAAAGTAATAATAAATTCATTACTCCTTGGAGTTAGTCCCAATATTTTTTCTTCAATTAAATTGAAAATCAACATCAATAAAAGGAAGAAGTCTCTAAAATTGGGAGTATTGAAGGCCTATTTCTTATGGATTAGAGATGGTAGTTGAATGTTCAAGAGATAGTTACAAAATTTAATTGATCATTTATGCATCCATTAATGAGTGAAATAAAGACAATGAGGAATAAGAATAATTATGGTATTTTTTTTACACACGATCCCTTAACTAGATAAAAGGTGGAAAATCTAAGAAAAATGGAAAATAACACATTGGAATTAAAAATACTCAACTATTCTCCAAGTAGTAAATTAAAAAATAACACAAGGATGAACTTTTGTGTTGGGGAAAAAGGGGATATAGGATCTAAATCACACCTTTAACCCATTTACACATTAAGGGACAGAAAAATGATCATAAATGACCACTTGGCTACTATCTTGAATGGAAGAGCCAGAATGGCTCATCATGGTTTTGGCCCCTTTGTTTGTGGTAGTGGGGTTGAATATGATTTAAGAGTGAAGTGTGTGAAATGATAGTGAATTAGGCTAATATGTACTTACAACAAAATGATGGAATTATAGAAAAATGTAAATTGATACCCAAAAACAAATTACAGAGGAGTAGAGTGCAGAGATAGAGGAACCTGACATTCAAACTTGGACTGAAACTATCTAGACAGGGGCATGGGTTCCCTAGATTGGAAATCCTAATTTTTACGAATTCCGAACATATCTTAATAGGTTACAGTCTGTAGGCCCTATCCTCTTAGAATCAGCTTCAGAACTTTGCTTGTCTAAATAATTCCACTTGCCCTAATTTGTTGAAGGAAGATGCTTGAATGTTGAATAGTATAATTAGGTCTTGAATCTCATTTTAACTTTGCTTCAGATATGCCACCTACACACAAGAAAGGAGGGAAAGGGATATGCTATATAAGGACTTTCCTGATTCAAACCTTATTTTTGTGTTTCCACCTCCACAACAACTATGATGATGTAAAGAGTGGTTTCCCTAGGCTGGTTAGAGGGAAAATAGATCAAAAAATGATAAATTGACAAGTGTTGCAACTCACCACTTCAGATCTGAGTTCCTTAATGGACTAAAGTCAAGATGCATATCTCATGCAAGGAAAATTGGATTTTTTAAAGGTCCTACAAGTGTTAGTACTTACAAAACACATGAACATAAAAACATGAATGATCTTACTTGAAAATTTGATGCATTGCTAGCAAGATGCTTGATTGAAATAATGTTGTAGTAATTTTGTATATTTTGCCCTTGATCTTGCTTTTAAGATGCTCAATTTTTCTCTTGATTGACTTAGATTTTTATCATTGGATTTAAAATAATAAAAAATACTTATATTTATATGCATTTATTCGTTTCCTGCAAAATTAATTGTGAAGAGTCGACAAATAAATTTAAATTTATAAATATAAAAATGCAAACAATAAAATATTTAAATTTGGGCCAAAATAGGCTGGTCAAGGACATGGGCACCCTAGAACAGATCTATTTTGGGGCATTTGATATCATTAAATGAATATTTGATATTAATTTTCAATTTTAATTTGATTTTCCAAAAATGACATTAAAACTTGAGCAAATAATTAACATAATTAGGTCCATGCATCAAAGGGGGTGCCAAACATAATGCGAAATTGTTGGGGTTTACAATTTATGACAATATAGTTCTTTGAATCAATGTTTTGAGACAAACTTATGGCTCATCAAAATGATGTATTGTATTGAAATAAAAATTTCTCTATTTTATTTTATTTTATACAAATCCTTTAACCTTTCCCAATTCTCAAACAATTTTACCATTTGTTAAACTATGCATACAAGGAATTAATTCAATACCAATTAAAAAAATTAGAGTTAAAGGTTTGATTTTTTTTCCAATCCCAATCTCTTGATTACATCTTGGAATGACCTCTTTGCTATTATGATAGGTAACCTCTTATAGATTCATCTATATGAGTATAATAATAATCAATCTTTTTAGGTTGATTAGTTTTTACCAATCATTTTATTTGAATCTTATATTACCAAGTTTTGTGACTATCAGGGTAATTTCTCCATATATGTTCTAGTTTGGACCTCAACTACCTAGAGATTACAAGAAGAAGAAACATTCATCTTTAATTTAAGCTTCTTCAAAAAAGTCTTTGTGGATCAAAATGGTTCATTTAAACCAATTACAATTCTCACAATGTTAAAAGAATGGGGTAAAAGCCAACCCACTCTAGTCAACAATTTTTCAACGTCATTTTCTAATGGATTAATAAAAATGTCATATTCTAACCAACAATAAAATTAAGACTGGATGGTATAATAACCAATTTAAATTTCTAGAAATGGAATAGAAAAATATGCTACCTTAGTAGAGTTTGAGCTCAAAATCAATTGTTGTGTAAAATAAACTATTTTGTTTAGCATGGTACCTCTTAGTTAACACTAAATTTATTGCAAGATTTATCTTCTAAGAATGAGAAAGAAACACAAGGGATGACTTCACTTCAAGTGGAAGTAGAGTAACATTTATAAATGATGTCAAATGGATGTGCCCAAATGGTAAGACTATAGGGTTTTCAAAATGGAAATCTAATTTTGAATCTTCATGGTAACATTTAAGGGTAGAATTCTAAGTAGTGATGCATGGAATTCCATTATGACTTCTTAGTTGATTAAAGTTGACTATGCGGTTTCTAAGTTGATTGAAAACTTAAATATATTGAATAAAGTGGATACTTTACTAATAGATGAGGTACCCCTTATGGTCTCCACTAGTACAGGCTAGGCTAAAATCCCCTTAATTTTCTTTTATATAAATGATGCATTAGCTATAACACTATGATGAAAGAAAGAAAGGCCAAGTCACATACTAATAAAGGATAAAAACTTAAGAGATTCATTATAATTTATTGATCTAGTTAGCACTACAAAAAAGATGAGCATAAAAGGGAAGAACATATATTGCATACTTTCTTTGCAATAAAATCTTAATGGATTCAATATGCAGCCACAAAAATTTTTGGTTGGTTTCTTTTAGGATACTAATCTAGCAAAAGCCAAAATACTACACATACTTGATCATAAGGCTTATGATTATGGAGTTACATACCTTCTAGTTGAGCTCAATGAACACATATTTTTAAAATTAAATATGGTTAAAAATATTGTATCTATTAAAATTTGAGATTTAATATTTTTAAAGCTACAACTAATGAATTCTCCTATTAGGCTATCACCTCATACCAGGGAAAACTTTAGTGGTGAATCTTCGCCAATTGGTGAATATTTGAAATTGGGACCTCCAAAAATGGCGAATAATACAAGCTAGAAAGGATATTGAATCGTCAGATTTTTACAAAAAAAATAAATTTGTCTCGATTAATTCGCCAATGCATTATTTTTTAAACGATGCATCATTGGAACTGATTCGCCAGTAGTTTATACTGTAATTATAGATATTAATTATATTCGCCATTAATTTTATATTCCTATAATTAATTTTTGGGAAATATCGCCACTAATAATTGTAGACATGGAAAATGTGCAAATTCGATTTGACACACTTGATCTTGATTATTAACAATATTTCTCCTTGAATCATACTCTCAACTTTTCATCATATTATGTCTCTTAATTTAATAAATCATTGTTTATTTGATTAAGTCTTTCTCCTTCTTTGATTAAATTAATCAATTAAGTTTAATTAATCTTATGTCTCTGTTTAATTGAATAAATCATTTTATTTAATTAAAGTTTTTAAATTCCTCTTATCAAATTTAATAAATCAAAACCTTATTTGATTTAATCTAACATCTTCCCACTTAGTTAAATAAATCAAAATCATTTATTTAATTAAACCAATTCCTCTCAATTCTAATTTAAATTAATTCAACAATTTAAATCTAAATTGTCACATCTCCTAAATTCCTCATTAAATTAATTAAACTTTGATTAGTTTAATCTTAATTTATGTCACATTCTCTAGAGAATGCAACTTGCACAATAAATCAATTACTTTGATTTATTAATTCATCTATTTTCCCTCACATAGCATCAAAAGGGAATATTCCCTCAATTTAAATTCAAAAAGTCCAACTGGACATTGTACATCCAACAAGGCATTCACTCCTCTTACATGTCTTTGTGCATTGAGCCAAGTGGCATTTATTTCATTCATTTTTCCCTTTCACATGTCATTTCTCAAATTTGAAATTCCACCTAATTGCATTTATTGGCACTTTGGCCAAAATGTGCACAACCTTCAACCATTCACATCTTGACAAGTGGCACTTGGCCATTGGATGTTGAATGATCCCACATTGCTTGTTTTCACTCTCTTTTCTAGTTTGGAAATCTATAAATTGGAGACTTCTCTCCTCATTCAAGGATCCACAATTTGATACAAAGTTACTCTCTAGACATTGAGAGCCAATTTTGTGCACACCATTCCACATATTAATCATTTTCAAAATTCATAGCTAGGTTATGCTCAAATCTTATTTGAGGGGTTTGGTTAATCCACACATCAACATTTGCAATTCAAGGATTGGGAAGGGGTTGCTTACTACACAACAAAGTGGCACCAATCCACTATGAGATAAAGGTTTGGTCATTTTCTTTACATATGTTTATGTTTAAAGTGTTTTTTGCTTATTATTTGCATATATGAACATGATAATTAAGTATTTAATAGGGATGTTAAATTTGCTGATTTGAACTGATTGGTGCTAACAACATGAAACTAGTTTAAGTCTCTCCCTTGCAGAATTTTAGCATTCACAATAATAATTTACCTTTTCATTTTAGGGATATTTTAGCCTTGCATAGGTTTTTTATTTATTGCCATCGATTAGCTTTTTAATCGAATTACTGCAAGTCAATTCTGTGACTTTATATGCACGTGCCTTTTAAAAAGGTTTTTGAGGCCCGAAATTTGATCTCCACCGTTCACTGTTGCCAATAGTTCATGACATACATCATCATCATTGTATCGGCAAGACATCCCTAAGTGTCCCACCGATGATGTTCACTCATGCTGATAAGGCTTCCATACTCCACCTAGGGTCCACAAAGGCACACGTACACCACTTGTGTAATTCTGGAGAATCATGAAGGGAATCTACAATATTCGCACCAAGCTCTCGGAAAGACATCCGATCAAAGCTCTATTTGATCTCCACCATTCATTGTTGCCAATAGTTCATGAAATACATCATCATTGTTGTATCAACGGAACATCCCTAAGTGTCCCACCAATGATGTTCACTCACGTCAATATTCGCTCACGGAATGAATTTAGAGTCATTCGATTTAAAAGCTAATCGATAATAAAATTTTCAAGTTTCATTTAGTCTTACTTTTCAAGTGAGATTTTTTAAAAACACTTCATCCGTGTGTGCTCCAATGCCTTTTCAATAGTGAATTTATGCTTGGTGGCAAGGGGCTCTGCCCCTTAACCCCACCTGTATCGCGATAGGAGCGCGCTGGGGCCTTTGTCCTAGGACCCCGCGAGGGGGCATTGCCCCCTTGACGCCCACAAGGGGTGCTGCCCCTTGGCCTCGTCGGTGGCTGCCACCCCAGGGCCCTTACTTCAATATTAAAAATAAATAAAAAAACTAGGGGAACTGCGCCGACCAACTATGCAAATTTTTAAAGGAGAGATTCACTATTATAATTAATCATTTTAGTGATTATTCACTAGGATTCGCCATTGTGATTATTATTTTTTACCAATTATTCATTAAGATTCGCCAGGATTTTACAATTTTTTTAATAATGTGCATAAGATTCACCAGGAAAAATTACTATTTTTTTCAAATAAAAGGAAAGATTCACCAAGATTTTACACCTTCGCTGAGGGGGGGGTTTCTTAAAGTTATCCCTACCTCATACACACAAAAAAAGCATCTTATTTTGAAAAAATAAATAAATAAGTGCAACCATGCTCTCTTGGCCCAGTAGCACCAAGGTGCTTCTAGACCAAAGTTATGACTTTACTAGAGCCTATTTTTTCTACTCACACATTCTATTTCAAAGCTACATTTTGGTGCAATAACTTTCTGCCTACTTAGTTGTTATAGTAGAATGAGAAGAAGAACCATAAATATTGTGTTGATTAATTATTACATCAACTTTTTTGGGGTTAATTGAATCCCCAATTTTTGCATTTTCATGGACCACAAGCAAATAGTAATAAAAACTAACACTAAAGTAGCAATCCTATGGAAGGGGCTTCAAACAATTTAATAGGTGCTATTGAGGATTTTTTAGATGTTTCACAAGTATGTGGTCTCATGGATTTTGTAGCAACAGGCAAGATTCAAACTTTAAGATCCTAAATTATAGGATTTTTGTCGTCTCATAATGTTTTAAAGAAATAACCAATACTTAAAAAAAAGATTTTTAGAAAAAAGTTGAAAAAATTCCCTAAAAAATATCCCTAAATTTATTGATAGAAATCTAAAAACTAAACATGAATGACATGTAACAATAAAATATCCTTAGCTAATAGAGGATTTTTCCAACCCCGCCCCACAAGAACTCCTAAAAATATAAAATCTAAAAGGTGGGGGCTCTCATTTTCTTGGACAAGACTCTAATTTATCCTCTAGCAAAAAAACAAATTTCATTAGACACCTTGCTACATAAAGTAGTTCATGAAGCTAGCTCCATATGACAACTTCCTGATAGATTCTTTTTCTACTCTGCAATAACCCATTCAAAATTAATATAAAAGATATACTTAATTGTATATTATTTAGATCTATTGGAAATGGTTTATTCTTAGGTAACTTGGCATTATTGTTTTACATGTTTTTTTGCATTTCTATTGTTTGAGATTACTCTCAGGTGATTTGATTAATAAACTAATGGTGTAGCATGTGTATTTTTAAGGCGCTAATACACCCACAACTTCACTTCTACCCCTCAAATTTAATTTTTGATATCCCCTATAATTAAAATACATCCCTATTGTCACCAAGCATCCTATGTATTTGTTTTTTTGTTTTTTTTGTTTTATATTTTCTTATTATTTCTACACTATCAACCAAGTGTAATATTAAAGTGTGACAAAAATTTGAACTTTCACCCATTTAAAGCAAAGAAGTTATGCTACAACCAATTAAAAATAATACTAGAAAAATGCAAGGGGATTCAAGGTATTAAGGATGATTTTCTCTAGTGTATAACTTTCACTTTTATATAAGTATTGGAAATAATATAATATTATATTCAACAATAGGAATTGATACCTCCTCATAATTGCATGCCACAAACATGGCAACAATTATAACAAGGTGCAATGAATTTCTTATTATTGTTTATCTTGAGAGATATTTATTAAAAATATTGGTGAGCAAGAATGTCTCTAGCATGAACTTGAATTCCAAATGAGACTTAAAGCTCTAATAACCTAATTAATCATTTTTTATTTATATCAAGTTGATGAATCTAAAAGGTCAAAAGTTAGTCAATAGTTAGTGAATGGTGAAATTATTTAAAACTTTTAAACAACATAAAATATTTCATTGTTATTAGTGCAATGGTGAAAAGTGCCTTTTATCTTTTACTATTTATTTTGTACTATTTTATATGAGTGTCTTGAGAATTTAATCTATCATATGAATTTTTTGATTTAGCATTTCTTTTTAATCTAATTTTATTATTGACCATAAAAAATAGAACCAAACCAATCTTTAAACATTTATCTTCTCTCACATTATATGTTCCTTTCTCTATTTCACTTTTGCATCTATAGAGCTAACCCCAAAAGTATTATATTTAAATTTAATTTCAGGCCAACCCTTTTCCAACTAGCCATTATGTGTCAACTCTTATGCCAAAAATTTCAAATTGTTGTGTAAATTCAAGTATAAAAGGACATCATATCCAAAATCCATGTCATCCATCTAGCATCCCCCAATTATTTATTAAGTATCATTACTCTAGAATCACTCTCTACTCTAAAATGGTTCTTTTTTTGTCATAACATCGTAGTAACTCAATTATTTTGATTGCATTGCCAATAGTTTTGGCACTTGGCCTTTGCATTTTTCTTTTGTATTGTTGTTTCAAGTTTCAAGTTACACACATTTTTGTAAAAGTTTGTATTGTTTTTTAACATCTTATCTTTGATAGTTACTACTAAGAATGACCAAGGTTATCTTTCAACAAGTAGCTAAGTGTCACAACTATTTTTTTAATAATAATCTTTCGATTAAGTTATTGATAATTCCTTGATAAAAAATCATTATTTATCAACTTTAGTTTTGCTTCCACTCGTGCTTCAAAGATTGGAACCCATTTCATACTATTAAATATAGGAGCTTACAAGTGAAAATTTTATTCCTATTATCTTACAACACCAAATAAAACAATGATACTTGAGTTATACTTTTATTGTACTAATAATCTTGATCTATGCATGCGATTTTCTTTGTTCAAATTACTACTATGAACTCGCTTATTCATTAACATACTTAATTCAAATTATTTTAATTGTTTCACAAACAAATTAAATCAGAGATAAACTCCCTACAAATCTCTATAATCAAATGTGGAAATATAATTTTTCATCCAAACCAAAAAAATCTATTTCGCCAACAAAATAAATATTAACCACAACATAATACTTGTTTTATTTTTTATTTTATTTATCTTTTTTAAAATGTTGATCTGAGAATCAAAGCTTGAATAAATAACATAAAATGATGTGCAGAAAGAAACAAAGTCCTAACATACAAAACTACTTATCAACAAACTGAAATTTAACAAAATTTGTTAATGAAAATATTTGGCTATTTATTCACTTAACTAATAACCTCTTTTAGGCAAGAAGGCTACTGCAACTTACTAAAAATAAACAATTTGCTGGTATGCAACAGCAGTGAGAATGGCCGTCGACATAAATGAGCATATATAAATGTTTATTGTAGCTTGGATAATATCATAATCCCTATAATCCATTTATTGTAGCTTGAATGATATCATAATCCCTATAATCCATTTAGCTATATAAACTTCCGAGAGCAAAAGAAAGCAGTACTAGATGTCACGGTCTCTAGAACACTCAGGAGACATGACTGGATATCTTACTCTGTCACTGCAATAGTTGTAGATTGTATACTTGTCTCTCACTCCTCTCAGCTTTCTCCACTGTAATCCATCCAAATCATCAAATTCCTTTTGATCCCACCACCTCCTGCCCAGTGTGGGGCACTGTGAATTAGGTGCAGATGCCTCACACCCATCAACGTGGAATCCCCTGTATGCTGCAACAAATGGTGCTTTGCTCCAGTCTATCTTCTCGAGCCCCCCTCTTGTGGCCCAGTCATCTGCATTCCACAGGCTTGAGTAGATCTTCATGGGCTGATTGAATGGATACCTTACCCCCAAGTCATGGCTGTTCTTGAATACTCTAATTGGAACATCATCTACAAAGAACCTGAATGCAAATGCTTATGTTTTAGCAAATAAAATATGAGCCATATTCGAACAGTGTAACACAAGGTCAACTGATTTGAATTGGTAAAGGTAGAATTTGATCAATCAAGGAACATAAACTTACACAATTTGATGCATATTCCAGAGAACAGAGTAAGAATGGTATTCTGTGGTGGGGTCAAACCAGAGGTATATGCGCTGTTCTCTGTCTCCTTTCCCTCCACTGAACACATTGGTTTGGAGAATGTATGGCTGCCCAGATCTGTTTCCTAAGAACTCAAAGTCTATCTCATCATGCTCTGAGTTCTGTGATGACAGCTGAAACTCACCAGAACACAATTAAATTGTCATGTTATACATGTTGTGGACCAGAAGAAAGCATTGTGAAGAGTAGAACATGGTTTTGTGATTAATAGTAATTACATAGAAAGCAGTGACAGTGCCTGCAGAGTCACCCGGAACCATCTTTATCTGCATACTGAAGTGCCCAAACAAGTATGTGCCCTTGGATTGGAACCCAGTGCCTGCACCAACTCAAAAGGAAAGATATTACAAAAGAACTGGGTATCTGAATTCAAACACCATTGTAACCTAAACTGCAAATGGCGATGGGCGTGGCAGTATCAGAGCCAGAGGGCATTACCTGTCCATTTGTCCAGAGAAAGTGTGACTTCCTTTCCACCATCAATGTATTTTATATGATCAGCAGCCCAAGTAGGGACATAGTTATTTTGAAATGGCACATCTATGGGTTTATGTGGTGAGGCAGCCATGGCAACAGGCATCACCACTACTAAGAGAAGTAGCCACATTTTGAGCAGCATCTTCACCAGAGATTCCTTACTCTATGAAATGAACCTATAAAACAAAAATTTCAATACTAGAATGAATGTAAAACTAACAACTGGATAATTGATTTGATTTCTTTCACTTATTTTTCTGGCGCTTCTCTATAAAATAATTTTCTTCTGTAATGCATACCACACAGCAGCAATGTAAGAGAAATAAACAAGCATACATTGCTCTAACAATGTATTTTATAGATGCTCTAACAATGTATTTTATAGATGCTCTAACAATGTTAATGAAACAAAACATTGAATGCATAAATACACTTTAGGTCCCTTTGCTGGATTTTTCAATAGCCCTATATAATATAACATCCTACTTGCTCAACAATTCTTTTTGGTAATTTACAGTGACTTTAGAATAGTTCCCTATTTGTTTAGAGTCAGGAAAGCTCAGAGGGCTATATATAAGATCCATAATCTTTCCAACATTTCTGCCTTATTTGCTCCAAGTATCCCACAATTTATCATCAACCTCTCCTAAGCACATTAAAACTTCAACACCAACACATTCTTTCTCTCAACCCCATCAAACTATCAGCCCTTACACATTCAAAAGATACTGAATAAGTAAACTATCAACTTAGTGTTTTCTTCATAAGTATTAGATCATAGACATCAGTGCTACCTGCATCAGTTTTGTCTTTCTCTAAAGCCTTCATGCTCCTAACAACAAAAAAAATCTTATACTGACAATATCACCAAATTTTATGAATCCTATTCATCAATTTCAATGTGCCATCACTTGTCTCATTCCGAACATACCTAACATGAAAGCAAGTTCTATCCACTAAGGCAGGCCAACTGCACACTTGTGACAACAATTGATGAGAATAACAAAAGAAAAAGTGTCAGAGCAATGAAGATTGAGACTTTGTAGGTACTCAGGAAGCTCATATACCGTTTAGAAAGTGAAGAAAAAGACCTTCCAATGGAGATAGTGAAGCAGGTCACAACAACTCTTGGAGAGCAACTGAAAGAATGAAAGACTTGGGAATACATGAGGAGTGAAAGGGCCCTTTTGTAATAGGTGATGATGAATAAAACATTAAAAAGAATGGTTGGTGCCATGGGCAACTCAGCACCAGACATGCATTCTTGGAATGGTCTTTTCAGTCCTGCAAACATACAGCTAAAGTTTATAAGACAGTCTTTCTTAATGTTGGACTTACTGGCCAAGCATAAGTCTATCTGATGCTGACCTTCCTCTCACCTTTTGTAATATGTGTCAAGTGTTTCTTTGGAAGACATGAAAATGGCACTGTAATAAACTCAGCGTACACATTTATCTTTAATGGAGAAATTCCAATAATCTACTGTTTTGCAAGTTAATCTAGTTGTGTTAGGAAGATGATGATAGTCCTTTTAGCAAATAATTGAGAGAAAGGAAACCGACCATAATGTGGGAACGTCGGTGATAGACAACCCATCTTGCATGGTCTGCTGTTAAAATTACCTTTTCATGGTTCCAAACAAAGTTTTATTTTCTTATGATATTTTAACCATATATTCTTTCTTTTACTTTTATAAAGAGAGCCAAGCATTCACATCATTTCTAGTCTACTTTTTTAATAAAAAAAATTAATTAAAGTGAGGTAATGTGCAACGTGCTCTTTTGTTATTTGGGCCCCAAATTTGGCAACAACTATTATCAAAATAGAAAGGGAGACATAAAGACATTGAAGTGGAAAGGTTCATGATTATCATAAGTGTGTATTAACATATAATTAGTATTAGTATATTTAATTTTTTTTAATTTTCATTAGTTTATTTCTTTATTATTTATTAGTTTTTTTTCTGTTTTAATGAATCATATTTATATTATTATTTAGAAAATAATGTTACATATATTTTAAAAAATGAGGGATGTAAAAAGTCACATTCCTAAAGTTCATATGGGATATCAATCCAAACCAATATAAAATAAAACATAAAATAGATTATTAAACAACTAGAACACAAGTAAAAGGAGACAAAGGGAGATCTCAGTTATATGATTTGTCCCATATGCCACAGAGTCCAAGGTAACCACATGAGGGTCCCATCCATCATTATCATTATGAATATTTTCTTCACAATTTTCTTCAACAACCACTTGAGCAGCAGAGATGACAAGAACTAGATAGAGAAATTTGTTGGAATTGGGCTAGCCAAAATTTCCTCCAGTAGCAGGTGGTGAAGAGGCAGAGCACCTACTAACAAGTCATGACCAACCTCATTGAGCATGATCCCTTCTCAAAGGAGAAAGAAAAGCCTAAGAGTGAGCCTCTCAATGAGCATGGGTAGAATGGCTACAATCCTGCTGATGTCTTCAAGGAGAAGACCAACCCCAAGATGAGGTAGGAGTCAAAGGTATTCTAGGTACAAAACAAGGGGTATTAAACCAGTGATCCAATAACACCTTTAAGTGAGGAGTATCAAGTGCAGATTTAGTTACTTGCACTTGAATATGCAATAATACATTAGAACGAATCATAGCTTTAACATAAACTCAAAACCAATAATCAACAAAACAACTTGAAAAAATAATAGAACTTTGATCTTTTTATACGTTGAACATAATCCCCACCTTCAAGGCATGCCAAATTTGAATGAATTTGTAAGGAATGTGAGGTCAATCCCCTAATAAGGCCATACGTTAGGAAAAAATGCTCGAGTCCGAATGGCCTTAAGAAGTCATGTATCTAGGACCAAACATCCTAAGCTTTGGAAAAAAATTGTAAGAGATGTTTGAGAGACTTTTGATATCCACAAAAAGAACATTAATGATCAAGAATGCCCAATTGGGATAACTTGGAACCAATGGAGAGGCCTTGAAAAAGAGAACATTAGAAAAATTGAGCCAACTTAGGCTCCAACACTACCGACCAAATGGTGTGAAGCCTATGTTGCTAGAATGACACTAGTGATTGCAAATGCTACCATTGATTCAAGGTGGGCACTATTGGTGCTCCAACCTATTATTATTTTTCTCGTGTCCTCCTAGTTTCAACTTCATTATCCCATGGTTTATGTGGAGGGGATTCACTACTCCCAAGTCCCAAGAATTATGCTCATTCACCTCAATAACAAAGGCTAAAGGATAGGCCAACAAAAAAAGAACAAACTGATCTATGTTTTTGGGGTATTTTAGGAATGGAGGATTTCAAGAATCGGGTGAACAAACCACAGGGGTCTCAAACTGTAGACTGACTGGCTCTTGGCCAAAGGATTTCGGCATGGGATACAAACGACAACACAATGTGATGTTGTCTTAGGGACATGCTAACATCTTGTACAGACTTAGAACAAAGTCTACAACCTGAAACTTGCAAGGAATGCACTAACAACCCAAAAACCTTAATCTGACAATATTAATGAAAATGACAAAATGCTAAGAATGTGTAAAATAAACTAATTGCTACAAGAAGAATACTATAACTTGAAAGATAAATTGATTATAACGAAATGATGAGCAAGGGTAGTAGAAATCCAACTTACGATTGGTCTAGCCTATAGTAAACTCCATGTGAATGAAGTACCTACACACACAGTGATAGAAAAATGTTGTGGTTGTGTTTTGGAGTTTGCCTCAGTCAACCCCTGCTTTGGTGTTTCCACCTCCATGGACAATCAATAGACCACAATAGAGAGAAAATGATAAAAAAAGGAAATAGACACAATGTATATAAAGAAAAGACAATCTATATGCTATCTATAATATTGACAATGCAATGAAATTAAAAACAATAAAGTGTCACCCTCCCTTTGGCAAGCTTGAGAAGCTGAAAAGAAGGATGGTATCTTCGAAGGTGCAAGATGGAGGTGTGAGAATGTTGTGTTAGTAGCTTGAAAATTGCAAGAAAGTGATGTAGAAAGAAGTGAGAATGGAGAGAGTGAAAATGGAGTTGCAAGAACGAAGTGAGAATGTGATAGATTGAGAGAGAGAGAGAGAGTGGTTGTCATGAAAGAATGAGCTCAAAATGAGAATATGGAGGCAAAAGGGACGTTTTTGGGCAGGTCTATGTTTGCAAGAAACGTTACAAATCACAAGTGCCATGAAACGTAATGCCTCAATGTCCAATGACCCAGGAATTTATCAGGGATGCCCGCGCGGTGTGCAGATTTCTACGCAACATGGAAACATCCTTGACAAAATTCCCTCCATCGATAAAAAATGCCAAAGCACGGATAAGAAAAAAGGTTTAAGGTGGTAGATTTTTGCATTATCAATGTTATAAGGCTAAAATAAGGGTATATTGTGGGAAATTACACTAGGGTACAATTTCACACCTCAACAGTTTATAATCAATCTAAGATATTTATGTGGGCTTCTATATTTATGTACCTTTTTCTCCTCCATTGACTCCAACCTTTTGCTTCATGACAATCGCCCAAGTGTGTCTTCACATTTGAGGCTTAGTGAGAAAATAAATATTACAAAGTTGCCAATGAAATTTGATGAGTCTCCACATGTCATATTGACACAATGAGGTGAATATGACGTAGCTAACACATTCATCTTGTCATCCTATTGGTTGAAGAACATGAAAATCAACAAGTTGGCCCCTTATTCTATCAAAGAGACATCAAAGGTTTTTGGTCATCAATCATTAGTAAATGATATACAATGGTCCACACATCACAAAAACCTTGTTAGGATAGAAAAGTGCAAATTATTGCACCATTGGTAGAAATAGATGAGTCAACAATTCTATGAGCCTTCCATGTGAATTTCATTTGGTGAAGATTTGAGGTGGTTTCTGAACCACTTGTGGTTGCTGATAATGGTTTAAGCATTGATTCTAAGTGGGGATAGATTAGATAATGTTTCACCAAAATCTTGACATGTGAGGAGGAAAATTTGAAGGGCCAAAGGAAGCTTGTAGAATTCATCAGGGAGCTTGTTTGAGTTTTGAACATTGTCCATAGTGTCATTCAAAGCATCAAAATGTGCAAGATGAAGGAAATACAAGTATGAAAACCAATATCATTTTAAAATGCAATTTTAAAAGGGTTTTGAGCACCAAATATAGTGGTGCTAAGTGAATTAACTTTCATACCTACCTGTGTCTACTTTTGCATCAACTCACCCCTCCTTTTTTGAGAAAAACTAATGCCCAAAGCAATGCATTCAAATAGGAGATAGACTCCCATACTCTACTAGCACAATAAGGACATGATTGGTTATGTTTTAAAGTGCTAAAATTATTGAAATCCTTGACATTCAAACATGGTCGTCAAATGTAGTTCATGTAAATATCAATCCCTAATTTGTAGGAACAAAACATGCATTACTGAAGTGTTATCAATCCTCCAAATAGTTAACTGAAGCAAGGTGGGTTCCACCTTCCATGTGGGTGCCCCATGTGCTCCTATTTTGTAGGAGATCTTATTGGATGTCCCCACATGTTCCTATTATTTAGGAATAATCACAAATGTCAATTTACATGTTCATTTCATTCAAATTTAATCTCTTTCTAATCCTAGTGTTGGGGAACACTTTCTAAGGACTTGGGAGATACATGAAATATGTTTAGGATTTCAATTAAATGGAATCCTATTCCCAACATTCTCCCACTTGAAATTATACATTGCAATTATTATAAACAAGGAATCATTATTATAAATCAAGTACAGGACTCAAGGCCAATGGCCTTCTTGCACCAAGAGAACTTATTTGTAGGAACTGGTTTCGTAAGCTAATCTGCAACATTGATCAAAGTGTCAACTTTCTCAATCAATACCTTCCCACTCTCAACCATTTCTTGCACAAAGTGATACTGAATATCAACATGCTTAGTACGAGCATGATACATAGGATTTTTGGCTAAACAAAAAGAACTTTGATTATCACATTCAAGTCTAATTTGCTTGTAATTAAAACCAATACCTTTCCCAAGTCTCTATAACCAAACTGCCTCTTTAGAGGCATGTGTAGCAGTCATGTACTCTGTTTCTATGGTGGAAAAGCAACCGTGGGATGCCTCTTACTCATCCAACTAATCGTAGCTCCAAACAAAGTAAACACATAGCCACTTTTCGAGCTCCGATTGTCCAGGTCTCCTGCCCAATCCGAATCAACAAAACCCTATATGTCCAATGATTTATGCATAATATCAATATCATTAGCACCATGATAAACCAAACTGTAATCAGAAGTACCTCGTAAATATCTAAACACCCTCTTAACATAAGTCCAATATTATTTACCAGGGTTAGACATAAACCTACTTAGAATTCCTGCTGCTTGGGCTATATCTGGTCTTGTACATACCATTGCATACATCAAACTACCAACTGCACTAGCATATAGAATTTCAGACATTTCCTCATGATCAAAATCAGGTTTAGGACCCATGTCTAAACTTAACTTCGTGCCAACTAGTAAAGGAATATTAATTGGTTTACTATCATGCATGTTAAATCATTTCAAAATAGTATCAACATAGTTGCTTTGACTTAAGAAAAGATTCGTGTTACCTCTATCTCTGTTGATCTCCATACCAAGGATATATTTTGCAGTCGCTATATCTTTCATCTCAAATGTGCTAGAGAGTTGTGCTTTCAATTCTTTGATCATTACCTTGTTTTTACCAATAAACAAAATGTCATCAACATACAAGATAATAATTAAAAGTTGATCATCAATAAATTTTATGTAAACACAATGATCTTCCTCACTCCTAACATAACCAATTTTCAATGAAAAAGGATCAAACTTCTGGTACCACATTCTAGGTGACTATTTCAATCCATATAAAGATCTCTTTAACCTACAAACCAATAATTATTTTCCGTTTACAACAAAACCATCAAGTTGCCTCATGTAAATCTCCTCATCAAGATCCCCATGTAAGAAAGCAGTTTTCACATCCATTTTCTCTATCTCAAAATCATAAGCAACAACAATAGATAAAAAAAATCTTTAATAGAAGTTAATTTAGCAGCCAGAGAGAAGATTCCATTGAAGTCAACTCCCTCTCTTTGGGAGTATCCCTTGGCTACTAATCTAGCCTTATACCTTTCTAGATTACCATCTGCTCCAGTTTTATTTTTAAAGATCCATTTACAACCAATGGCCTTTCTTACTTTGGGAAAACTCTCAAGATCCCATGTGTCACAAGTATCCAAGGAAAATATTTCCTCATGCATAGCTTGTGACCAAAGCTTGTTCTCATCTGAAGACAAAGCTTTCCTGTAAGATCTAGGTTCATCATTAGTACTCATCAAAGCAAATATACAATGGAAATCAGGTGGGCTATACCTATTAACAGGATTTCGTTGTCTTTTGGATCTTCTCAAAGACGGTTCTCCTTATTCCTCAATATGCTCATCACGAGAATCTATCTCAGAACTTTGTGAACTCTCCTCGTCCAATCCATCCAATTGTTCTTCAACATGTGCATCTTCATGCTTCTCAGTATTTGTCTCAAAATGCATTGTTCAAGAAGTACCCTTCTCCTTTGGTTGTTCTTCTCCTGTATAAGATCTAAATTCCCTGAAAATCACCTCTAGATAAAGTAATTTTTTCGGGTTAGAGTATTCCAAATCTTGTAACCTTTTACATTTTCACCATAACCTATGAATATGCATTTTTGTGCTTTTGGATCCAACTTAGACCGCTTTTCTTTAGGCACATGAACAAAAGACTCACAACCAAAGATCCTTAAATGTGCAACACTAGGTTTCCTACCTAACCACATTTCATAAGGGGTTTCATCTTCAATAGATGAACTAGGAGATCTATTGATTAAATAACAAGAAGTACTTATAGCCTCGGCCCAAAGGCAGTGATCTAGCTTAGCACTACTTAAAATACTCCTAGCTCTTTCCATTAAGGTTCGGTTCATCCTTTCTGCTACTCCATTTTGTTGAGGTGTATATGGAGTAGTTTTATATCTCACAATTCCTGCATGCTTACAATAATCATCAAATTCCTTAGAACAATATTCACCACCATTATCTGATCTCAACACTTTTATCTTATGATCTGATTGTTTCTCAACTAAAGCCTTAAATTCTTTAAACTTATTGATCACATCATATTTGTTATGCATAAAATAGATCCAAGTGTATCTCGAGACATCATCAATAAATGTGACATAATATCTAGATTTTCCAATAGAGTCAATATCCACAAGACCCATAAAATTTGAATGAATAATCTCTAATAATCTTTTAGCTTTATTTGTTCCATTAGGAAATGAAGATCTAGATTGCTTTTCAAACACACAATACTCACAAAAATATTTTTTTCCAATATTATAATCAGGAACACCGTCAACCAATTTCTTATTAAGAATGGTCCTAAGACCTTTTTCACCAATGTGGCTCAATCTATGGTGCCACAACATACATGTATTTTCAGCTTCAGTTACATTGGTTGATTTATTCAAATTAGAAATATTAAGCTTAAACAAAGTCCCAATCTGAGATCCTTTAGCAACCACCATATTCCCTTTCACTAATCTACGACCACCTTTGTCAATTGTCACATGCATTATAGAATCATTGAACTAAGATACAGAAAGTAAATTTCTAGCAAGTCTTGGAATATGTAAAACATCATTAAGGGTCTTAAACCTACCATCACTAAAACACAACTTTACCTCTCCTTTGCTGACAATCTTTGTTGTGCTATTATCTCCAAAGAAGATATTCCATCCATCATGTGCAGTATACTTGGTGAACCACTCCTTGTTAGGAGTCATATGATAGGAGCAACCTGAATCAATAAGCCAAGAGTCATCACTAACAATTTTACATGAAACGATCAATGCATCAAAACTCTTTTTCTTGTTCTTACAATCCTTCTTTACATGTCCTAGTTTCCCATAGTTCCAACACTTTACATTACTCTTACCAGGGGTTTTAGACTATCATTTGTACTTACCCTTTCCTTTCTTGTCTCCCTTAGGTTCCTTTTCCTTAGGCCTACCTCTTACAAACAAGGCATCTTGGGATCCTATTTTAGACTTCCTCCTCATCTCCTTTGATAGGAGAGTAGGAATTATATTGTCCATCTTAGGATCTACACCACTACCATTGATAGCAATAATTAAATTTTCTCAAGACTCTAGTAAGAACAAAGTAACAAAATTAATTTATCTTCATTTCTATCTTTACATCTATAGATGCTAACTTACTTAGAATCAAATTGAAAGCATTTAAATGATGTGCAATAGAATCACCATCTTTCATCTTGCAACTTTCTTTTCACCTATACAACTTATTAGAAGACTTTTGGTTTGATAGATATCACCTATCCTCTTCCACAATTTATATGTGATATCTTCATCTGAAACATTCAAGAGAACAACATCAACAAGACATAACCTTATGGTCCCTCTTTCCTTCTTATCAATCTTAGACCAATCCTCACCTAACATCGTTGTAGATGGATTTTTCTCATTACAAATAGCTAACCATTGATCTCTCTCTTCAAGGAGATACTCCATTTTTAGTTTCCACATCTCATAACTAGATCCATTAAATATTTCAATAGTTAGACGAGAAGTAGAACTCATTGTAAAACTTCTTTTACAAATCTGCAATAACACAATAGTAAAAGCTCCCACTACAGCCAAAAACTTTCAAATTTTTAAGAGAAAGGTGTCCCAAACCCTAACCAACCTTTGGCTTTGATACAAAATGTTAGAAATGAAGGTAATATTGTAGCTTAAAACCTGTAAAACTATGAGACTATAGATCTAATTAAGTGTTCTTTGTCACAATTCTTTGTGTATGATTAATCTGTTTAGATCAATTTTACCAATTGTAGAAAGAGACAAAAGATTGTAGAAGAATGAGACAAAGAGATAGAAGTGACACATCATATAGATGGAGAAACCCTTTCAATAAAAAACTCCACCAGAATCAATAGTGATTGTATTATTTAACCTTAGAACAAGATTACAATAATACTATATCAATCCTTGATTGATATGCTCCCTTGCCTTCAACAATCCTTCTTCACAACCTGCAATAAACTCTCATAGAACTCTCATACACTTGCTGCAATTACAGACAATAATATGAGCATGTAAACTCTCATAAGAGTTGTAAAATACAAGAGCATAAAGCTCCTCACAAAAATCTACTCCTAGATTGGGAAAGTACAGTTCCACAATGTAATTTGAAGTCAAACCAAAGTCTTCCTCAATTTAGGTTCCCCAAAATGAACACTTAACTAAACTTTGGTCAAGAAGATATCATGCAAACTTCACCTCAAAGTTGGCACCCAATAATGGGCCCACTTGATTGGGCCTTGTAAATATCTTCTCATGTAAAAGGTGTTAACTGAAAGATGCCAACGTGGGCACCCATGGTGATCCCAAGTCAATCTTAGTTAACTAAAACATATCTCTCCACCAATTCATGCAAACATTATGCATGATTGATCATCCCCACTTAACTAAAAGTATCCACCTACTATATGTCATGCAACTGAAGTCAACTCAAGAAAAATAGCATTCAACTCAAAGTAACTACATGCAACTAAAGATAACTGAACTGGACTAAACTAATAGTGCCACTCCACTCATGTAAATATCAATCCCTAATTTGTAGGATCAAAACATGCATTACTGAAGTGTTATCAATCCTCCAAATAGTTAACTAAAGTAAGGTGGGTTCCACCTTCCATGTGGGCACCCCATGTGCTCCTATCTTGTAGGAGCTCTTCTTGGATGTCCCCACATGTTCCTATCATTTAGGAATAATCACAAATGTCAATTTACATGTTTATTTCATTTGAATTTAATCTCTTTCTAATCCTAGTGTTGGGGAACACTTTCCAAGGACTTAGGAGATACATGAAATATGTTTAGGATTGCAATTAAATGGCATCTTATTCCCAACATTCTCCCACTTGACATTATACATTGCAATTATTCTAAACAAGGAATAATTATTATAAATCAAGTATAGGACTCAAGGCCAATGGCCTTCTTGCACCAAAAGAACTTATATGTAGGAACTGGTTTCATAAGATAATTTGCAACATTAATCAAAGTGTCAACTTTCTCAATTAATACCTTCCCACTCTCAACCATTTCTCACAAAAAGTGATACTGAACATCAACGTGCTTAGTATGAGAATGATGCATAGGATTTTTGGCTAAACAAATAACACTTTGACTAGCACATTTAAGTCTAATTTGCTTGCAATTAAAAAAATACCTTTCCCAAGTCTATGTAACCAAACTGCCTCTTTAGAGGCATGTGTAGCAACCATGTACTTTGATTCTATGGTGGACAAAGCAATTGTGAGATTCCTCTTACTCATCCAACTAACTGCAACTCCAAACAAAATAAACACATAGCCACTTGTCGACCTCCAACTGTCCACGTCTCATGCCCAATCTAAATCAACAAAATCCTGTATGTCTAATGATTTGTGCATAATATCAATATCATTAGCACCATGATAAACCAAATAGTAATTAGAAGTACCTCATAAATATCTAAACACCCTCTTAACATAAGTCCAATGTTCCTTACCAGGGTTAGACATAAACCTACTTAGAACTCCCATTGCTTGGGCTATATATGGTCTTGTACATACCATTGCATACATCAAACTACTGACTACACTAGCATATGGAATTTCAGACATTTTCTCATGATTAAAATCAGATTTAGGACTCATGTTTATACTTAATTTTGTGCCAATTGGTAAAGGAACATTAATTGGTTCACTATCATGCATGTTAAACCATTTCAAAATAGTATCAACATAGTTGCTTTGACTTGAGAAAATATTTTTGTTACCTCTATCTCTGTTGATCTCCATACCAAGGATATATTTTGCAGCCCCTAGATCTTTCATCTCAAATGTGCTAGAGAGTTGTGCTTTCAATTCTTTGATCATTACCTTGTTGTTACCAATAAACAACATGTCATCAACATACAAGATAATAATTAAAAGATGGTCATCAATAAATTTTATGTAAACACAATGGCCTTCCTCACTCCTAACATAACCAATTTTTAATGCAAAAGCATCAAACTTCTGGTACCACATTCTAGGTGACTGTTTCAATCCATATAAATATCTCTTTAACCTACAAACCAATAATTCTTTTCCTTTTACAACAAAACCATCAAGTTGCCTCATATAAATCTTCTCATCAAGATCCCCATGTAAGAAAGCAATTTTCACATCCATTTGTTCTATCTCATAATCATAAGCAACAACAATAGATAAAAGGAATCTAATAGAAGTTAATTTAGCAACATGAGAGAAGATTTCATTAAAGTCAACACCCTCTCTTTGGGAGTAGCCCTTGGCTACTAATCTAGCCTTATACCTTTCGAGATTACCATATGCTCCAATTTTCTTTTTAAAGATCCATTTACAACCAATGGCCTTTCTTCCTTTGGGAAAACTCTCAAGATCCCATGTGTCACAAGTATCCAAGAAAACCATTTCCTCATGCATAGCTTGTGACCAAAACTTGTTCTTATTTGAAGACAAAGCTTCCCTGTAAGATCTAGGTTCATCATCAGTACTCATCAAAGAAAATATACAATATAAATTAGGTGGGCTATACCTATCAATGGGATTATGTTGTCTTGTGGATCTTCTCAAATAAGGTTCTTCTTGTTCCTCAATATGTTCATCATGAGCATCTATCTCAGAACTTTATAGACTCTCCTCATCCAATCCATCCAATTGTTCTTCAACATGTGCATCTTCATGCTTCTTATTATTTGTCTCAAAATGTACTATTCGAGAAGTATCCTTCTACTTTGGTTGTTCTTCTCTTGTATAAGATCTAAATTCTTTGAAAATCACATCTCTAGATAAAGTAATTTTTCGGGTTAGAGGATTCCAAAGCTTGTAACCTTTTACATTTTCACCATAACCTATGAATATGTATTTATGTGCTTTTGGATCCAACTTAGACCACTTTTTTTTAGGCACATGAACAAAAGCCTCACAACCAAATATCCTTAAATGTGAAACACTAGGTTTCCTACCTAACCACATTTCATAAGGGGTTTTATCTTCTATAGATGAACTAGGAGATCTATTGATTAAATAACAAGAAGTA
>CM021103.1:637706081-637883327 GCA_007115665.2 Sequoiadendron giganteum | reverse complement strand
AACTTTGATTAGAACAAAAAGACTGAAATAGACTAATTCAACCAACAACTCTGCACCATATAATAAAATTTTGATGAACAAAGCCTTGTAAAATGCCCAGATAAATAGATGAAAGAATGTTTGTTTCCAATAAAACAGTCCTTTCTATCTTTTTATTTACCTTTGAAATGACTTCTAGCACATGCCTTATCGGGCTAGATTTATTCCCTTTAAATTTATTTATCAAAATGTGAAAGAAAACGTACTCTCCTTTCTTCATAGCTAGCCACATGTTACTCACCAAAATAAACATATGATGTTAATCTTGAGATGCAGAATAACTTATGCGTGCCACTGATATTTTAGATTTCTGAAAATAAATTCAAGTACCCACCATTACATGTAAATAATACACGTTAGTAACAGTAATTACCTTAATCTGAAAGCAAATCTTAGATTACATCATGCTATTCAAGAAAACATGATGTTATATGCTTTGAAGTATTCGTCGCATGCTTTTCCATGCTTTCTGAGCCCAATCCCTTGATATAAAATGAGTGAATAAACCTCAAAATATTTGACATGTTGCATACCACATGAAGTCACATATTGACGTCACTTTCCAATCGTTTGATTATGACAGTAGATATAACTTCATTATCCTATTCATGATTCATAGGCCTTGCAAATAAAACTTACCTATGTAATTGCCAAATATAAACGTACAAGTTGATTGCAATTTTAAATAGTATTAAACATATTTTAAAAAAGTAATTTTAAACTTGCACCTCAATACTTGACAATCACATCTGTAAATATTATTTTTTTCATATTGAATATGGGATTCAAATGGATTGATTCAAGTCAAAGAGCATTTTCTTCTTTAGAAATAATAATTTCCAAAGCAAGATTTATTTTTCCAATTTTGATTATATGAATCACTTCCTTTTCTAAGTGAACATGTCCAAAGTTAGCTAAATAATCCGCTACCATATTTCCTTCTATGTAAGTGTGTAAGATTTGAAAATGAGCTAATTTGTCAAGCAAATTCCAAATTTGCTTGACTATGTATTCCAGCCTCCAGTTTTGGATTTTTCGATCCCGACAAGCATTAATTAAAATAAGTGAATCCCCTTCAATCTGAAGTTTTGGAATTTGTAAATTAAGTGCTAAAATTAATCCTTGTAAAAATGCTTTTTGCTTCAGATACATTGTTTGTTCCACTTTCCAACTTGTAAGATTTAGCACATAAAACTAGTCCTTTATGATCCCTTATGACCACACCTGCCCCTGAAATACCTGGATTACCTCTGGAGGCTCCATCAAAATTTAGCTTAAAAAACCCCAAGGGAGGTGATGACCAGACAATATTTGATCTGTCTCTTTTATTTACTTGATGAAGGTTACCTTTGAAAGGAAGACTAAAAAGAGGCCATGATGACAAAATTTTTGAATCCCAATCAGAAAAGATTGAGCCAATATGTTTGTTTTAGCCACAAAAGCATTAACTGATTCTGAAATTGAATTTTCCAGAGATACTAACATATGATCAGTACACAGTTTTTCTTTCCTAAAAATGCATTTATTTCTTGCCCACCAAATAGACCACAATACAGAGGAAGGGATCATAGCGCAGATGCTAGCAAAAAAGGATGAGGAATATAACTGAGGCCAACTTGTGAATAAATCCCATATTGAATTTGGCAAAGCTAACTAAATATTCATTTTTTCCATGACAAATAACCAACAAATTTGTGCTATTGGACACAAAAGAAAGAGATGATTGATATCTTCTAACACTTGCTCACAAATTACACATTTAAAACGTGTTGATATTTTCAATTTTGCTAGTTTGTCACTTGTTATAATTTTATTCTATATTGCAAGCAAAGCAAAGCATCCTCCCTTAGGAAAAAATTTTGAATTCCAACAAAATTTATAAGCTCTTTGGACTGGTAATTGAGAAACTTTTTAAGTGAAATATATCCTTCTTTAACAGAATAGCAACCAATTTGGGCTTTTGACCAAATTAGCCTATCTGGAGAAGATGAGACATAGACTATCCTCTCACATAGAATTGATGAAATGAGATCTTTGTGATTTTCATCAATTGATTCATTAGATAGATCTTTCCATTTGACCTTTTTGGTTAAAGATTCCACATGATCAAAATAATCTTTAACTTTTATACCCCAATTTTGTATCAAAAAAGACATTGTGTTTCCAAAGTTATAGCTTTTTAACTTTTTATGCCCGTTCCATGAATCTTCCCAAAAAAGAGCTTCTTTTCCATCATTTATTTCCCAAGTTAAATGTGGTAGGATTAACTTTCTACAAGACAAAAGAAAATTCCACATTGCAGAACTCGAATGAGGATTAGAAACAGTGAAAATTCTTGAAGAGTACTGACTGTCCAAGTATTTATTTTGCATTAGACGACACCATTTAAGAGAATGTTTTGAATACATGCGCCAAACCATTTTGGCCCCTAGCCCCAAATTCCTTTCATGAAGATTGTGAAGATCTGCCCCACCTTTTAGTTTTTCAAGATACATTATTTCAATAGAAACGAGAGGAATTTTTCCTTTGCTATCAACATTTCCAGACCACAAAAAATTTCTAATAATTTTCTAAATTTGTATAATAATAGATTTAGGAGCTTTCAGAACAAACATAAAATAATTGGGTATCGTTGATAAAACTGTTTTAACCAATAAAATTTTCCCTGCTAGAGATAGCCATCTCCCTTTCCAAGAAAGTAATTTGGATTGAATACTATGAATGATTTTATGCCAATAAGAAACCCTATTTTGACTTGAAAAAAATGGGATTCCTAGATATTTGCTTGGCAATTGATCTTGTTTGAAGCCAAATAATTTAACTATACTCTTCTCAATTGGAGACTTTGTGTGGAACAGGTAAATTTTTAACTTTTCTTCATTTAATTTTTGCCTTGAAACTCTAGTATATTTATCCAATAGATTTTTTATATTTAAAGCTTTAGAGAAAAAAAATTTACCAAAAAGCAATGTTTCATCAACAAATAAGGAATGAATGACTGAAATGTTTGTATTAGGAATCAAAACTCCCTTGATTTTCCCTTGAACATTAGTTGAGAGGAAGGATTTGCTCAAAGCTTCTACTAAAATGATAAATAAAAAAGGAGACAAAGGATCTCCTTGATGAACACCTTGTGAGGAGTTAAAAAACCCCATGGCAGACCCATTTAATAATACAGAGAACCTTGCACTTGATATACATGCCATTACCCATTTACACCATTTAGGAGAAAAATTGAACTTCAAAAGAACTTGTCTTAAAAAGCACCAATTAACCCTATCATATGCTTTTTGCATGTCAAGTTTAATTATCATTGATGATAATTTATTTGAAGCTATAGAATGCAAAGTTTCATGAGCCACAATTGCTCCTTCTGAAGTTTCTCTACCAGGAACAAATCCACCTTGTTCTTCTGAAATAATTGAAGAAATCAAAGGATGAAGGCAAAGATAAATAGCTTTGGTAAAGATTTTGTATATTGTATTACATAACGAGATAGGTCTAAAATCTGAGAAAGATTTAGGAGCTTGAATTTTAGGAATGATAGCAATATTTGTAACATTAAATCTTTTTAACATTCCCCAAGATTTTCTTGACTCTTTAAGGCACTTAAAATATCAAACCCAATGAAATCCTAGCATTTTTGAAAAAAATAGCTATAAAGCCATCTAGACCTGGTGCCTTATCAAGAGACATTGAAAATACATCTTTTAACTCTTTAAGAGAAAACAGAGCGAGTAGCCTAATATTATCTTCAGGAGACACCAAAGAAGGAAAGTGTTGTAGGAGCTCCTCTTTTTCTACTGCTAAATTCCCATTATTATTAACATTAGATGTTAGAAGATTAGAAAAGAACTTAACTGATTCATTTTGAATATCATCCTCTTTTAAAAGAATAGATCCTGATACACTATCTTGAATTGAGAAGATTGAAGATTTTGATTTTTTAGTTTGAGCTGAGATTGGAAAAATTTAGTATTCTTATCACCATCTTTCAACCAAAGTTCCCTAGACTTTTGTCTCCAGTAAACCTCCTCACGAAATAATAATTATTTCCATTCCATTTGCAACTTCCTTTGCTCTTCATATGAAGAATTATCAAGACCATTTACAATGATCTTGTCATTGATCTCGACTAACCTTTTGTACACCAAGTATTTTTGGGTAAAAACATTCTTAAAGACTAAAAGGTTCCAAGCTTTTAAATTCTTCTTAATATGGTCCAATTTCTTACTTAATTGAAACATCTTTGATCCATTAACAAAAGGAGCACTCTGCCACCATTGTTTTATTAGACAGATAAGATCGGGATGCCTAAGCCACATTGCCTCAAACTTAAATGAAGATTGAAATTTTGATTTGATTGTCTTACCCATGATAAGAAGTGAAATAGCAAAATGATCAGAGGCTACCAAAGGTAGAATTTCTGAAGTAAGAGCATAATCTAAAAGAAGCCAGTTTGGAGAGGTTAAGAATCTATCCAATCTTTCTACAATTTGCATGAAGTTTTTCCTTCTATTTGTCCAGGTAAAAATACTATTTAATGGAATTACATCCACCAAAGCATTATCATGAATAAATGAAGGAAAATCAACCATTACTACTTTAGGAGGACTAATTCCTCCTTTTTTTTCCATGTCATTTGTGACGGCATTAAAATCACCCACTAAAACAAATTTATCTTGACCTAACACATCAATTTTTAGCTTGAGAGTATCCCACAACATATTTTTAGCAAAGGTGCTAGTTGGACCATAAACATTCAGAAGCCAAAAAGATAAATCAAAGTGAGTGTCCTGTAATAATTGCCAATTTTGATCAAAAGAGATGTCAAAGATGCTAATTTTTTTAGCATTCCAAAAATTTATCAAACCTCTGAAGTTTTTTTAATTGCTTGAAAAGAATCCTCTGAAGTTTTAGTTTCTTGTAAAACAACAATAGCTGCCCCTAAAGCATCAAGTTGATGCTTAACTTGGGAATTTTTTTCAGAGGCGTTTAAGCCTCTGACATTCCAAGATATTAGTTTCATTGCAACTTAGGAGAGCAACAAGCTCTCCTTGGTCTTTTTTTTTTGTGGAAAAGCTTAAATTGGCATCTAGTGTCGATTGTAAACTTTTTGATATTTCTTCTTGCAACTTTGAAGCTAAATATTTTCTTCCTCTTTTTGCAAGAGATTTTTTACTTGAGGAAGGAGATAGAACAGACTAAGAGATTGAACAAAAATCATCTAAAGAATATCCTTCACCAAAGACCTCAAAGGCAATATCATCTATCAATTACTCACCTACTGATACTAATGACTGATCAACGAATTTGACAAGATCTTCCTCTGAAGGCAGGCCAACATAATCATTGTTTAAAACATCTAAAGTTGGAAGAGGCTGAGATTTGTCAAATAAAATTTGTTCATCAAAAAGACTTAATCTCTCGTCACAATTATTTGTCAAGCCAAGGGTTAACATAGAGGCACGTTGATTTGCTTGGAGGTAACTAAAAAATTTAATTTGAGGTGATAAAATCTTTAACAAATAAATACAAAACTTTATTGGTGAGAACAAAGATAGTTCCCAACCTGAAGCAAGAGTAACAACAACAGGCTCCTGAAAAGACTAATTTGTGACTTTCTTACCAAGGACAAATCTAGAAGAAGATAAAATTTTACTATTGTAAGACGTCTGATCAAACAAAATGATGCCTTTGGAAGATGAAGAAGATTGAACAACCTCACCTTCCTCTTTAAAGAGGGTAATGTGACGACCTCTATGAGAATAGATTGAAAGAACCCCATTTAAGACAAGCTTATGAGACCTTTTTAAACCAATAAAATAATGGTACCAATTGAGACAGAAGTCAATAATCTTTCCAAGTAATGAGAAATCAAGAAAAATCTTATCATTCATACCAAAAGATAAAATGGCAGATGACACTATCGGTAATAGACCTTCAGATGAATTATCAAAATTAGGATTAAAACCTGCTTTTCCACAATCAAGCTTATGACACTTTTTGAAATGATGAAGAGGTAAATGGCATAGATAGAAAATTTGCTTAGGATCCTCTAGAACTACTTGTTGATCCCAAATGTTGTGCATTGTTTTAATTTTGACACTTTTTTGCATGGGTTTTGAAACATCCATTAGAACACATAGCTTGACTGGTAAAGAGGGATTAGAGAAGAACTCCATATCTTGATTTTAAAAAATACCCAATTTGTTACCAAGAATCTCAATAATGCACGACTCTCTATATTCCAAAGGAAAACCCTGTAACTGAACCCAAAAAGGAATAAATTTAACCTTGACATGGTTAGGGCTAAAATTCGAAGTCCACAAAGTCGAAAAAAGACCATTTCCCTCACACATCCAAGATTTTTTCCGGAAGACAGCATTTCTAGAATCTTTATCAAAAAAAATAACAATAAAATAACCTTCACCTTTATCTAAGAAAAAAACTTGATTAGAGCCATCCCAAGTGTTGAAAACCCAAGATTTTAAAAACTCGGGATCTGGGAGAAAAATCCAAAACTTACCAAGCAAGGAAACATCCTTTAAATCCATAATCTACAGCTCAATCATGGAATGAGGCAACGTAACTTCAACTTGATGAGGAGAAAAATGTTTTTTTTTTAACCTTTGGTAGCCATTTCTTACCAATGTCTCCATGAGAAAAAGATTTTTCTTTCCGATTGAACTGATTACGAACAGAATCTGCCAGGCCTGAACTACTAGGGTTACGAAGATCTCCATGAACTGAAGCATTATTTTTACTATTGACCTGACTGCGACCAAATTCAACTGGGTTAGGAACCTTAGGGTTTGAAGCTATTTTCTTAGGAAAGACTTCCGAAAAAGAAAGAGCAATGGAATTGGGGAACGTAAGAGGATTAGGGGCCAGAAAATTAGGGCAAACAAGAGGTATAGTATTAGGACAAGTGGCCAGAATAGAATCCTGCTTTGGAATGAAGGGAGCCTCAAAAGGTGAGCACTTGTGAATTGAATGACTCCTAATAGTCACATCAGCCCACGAACGGGATGAAGATGAATACGATGAAGGGGATTCAGAAATGTCAAAAACAGGTTGCTTCCCTTTGAGAAGATTTTTGTTAGAATGAGGATTGCGGTGAAAAGGCTTAACAACATGATTATCAGGAACCCACTTCCCATTCTGAAATACAAAACCAGGAGAACCCTTAAAATGATGAAAACTGGTAGAAGAACTCTGCTTGTCCGAGAAAAACCTAGATCTGGAAGAAGCATTATGATCTCTGTTGGAAAAGACAACATTATCAATGCCATATCCAAATCGAGGAAGCCTAGAAGGGCCAGGAAAACCCTCACGAAGAGCAAAATGGGAATTAATTTTTGAAAACGATGGATTTCCAAAATTTCGCCTCTGCATCGTACGGTCCATTATTTTTTTTGTTGAAATTAAATTCCCTTAGAAAATTCTAACCTCAATGAGGTTAGAGGTAAAGCCCATTCCTATGCCTCGGGTCAGCGGAGCAAGAACAAGTAAATATTACTGACCCTTTCCTTTCCCACTACGAAGAAGAGTCGAACCTATGACCTCAAGGGATGCAAACCCCAAGCCCCAACCAACTCCACTACAAGTGGTGGCTTTTTCAAAATTCTAACCTCAATGAGGTTAGAGGTAAAAGCCCATTCCTATACCCTGGGTCAGCGGAGCTAGAACAAGTAAATATTACTGGCCCTTTCCTTTCCCACTACGAAGAAGAGTCGAACTTGTGACCTCAAGGGATGCAAACCCCAAGCCCTAGCCAACTCCACTACAAGTGGTGGCTTGTAAGGGGTATATCTTATCATAAGGCAAGTATTTAATTATTTTTTTCATCAATCAATCTAGCACCTTAGGGAAACTCCCCTTTCCCTTGCAAAGATAGAAGTGAAGGAGGTTTTACCCACCTCAATAATTGGTTTTGAATCTCCCAACCCAAACATAGGTTTTGTGATGCTCTTCTTGGGTTTGACACCCCTAGAATTTGGGAGACTATGGAGTCTTAGGGATTTTGGGTCCATAACTCAAATTGCTAAAAAAATAGTGTCATTGTTAGGGAATTAATTAAAATCAAAATTCAATCTAAAGGCCTAATCTAATCGGTAAATAATGTGTGGTTAAGAAATTTGGTCCTTAATTGAATTTTTTTTTTGTAGATATAAATATCAGTCTCTCTTGATTTAAGGAGTGGAAAATTTATAAAGGAAGACTTAGGATTCAATTATGAGAAGGTAATAGATCAATGATCCAAAAGTCAAGAAAATTTTGAAAGTTTTCCTCCTAATGTAAGAAGATGATAGGAACAATGGAGAGATAGGAATCGAGGTGTGTCTCCTTTGCATAATACCTAAAATACTAAAAAACTAGGCACTTCAAATAGAAAAGAAATATTAAGGTTTTTGACCCATATACATCAAATGAGATAGTTGATAATAGGATCAATACTAATAGGAGATCACTTGGGCATGAGTATGACATGCTAAGAAATGAGACAAATAAAAATGTAAGAAATGAACAAGTAGCCCAAGGTTTCATAGAGAAGGAATAAACCTAAATTTTCCTTTGCCACCACACCTTATAAATCTAAGAGGAATTTCACACAACAACTCCCCTAAATTATCTTGACAAATTGAGCATAAACTAGAAACTTTATTCCATGGTGCTAATTCGGCTACTCAATCAGGAAATGAACATAGAGAAATGGACTTAGATCAAAATATATATTTTATTGACTAACTTAGAGAAATTTTGTGTGAGATATAAGTACAAATTAGATCACAACAAGATCAATTTGACCAATGGACCCAACAAATGAGACAAAATGTAAATGTTGTTCAACATAAAAATTTGAATCAAAATAATTCTCAAAATGTTCATAATTATCCTATGCATATTTTTTAATAAAACCTTCAACAAAAAAATGTAGGAAATAATGTGGTGATGACCCCATGAGATAGGAGACATGCTCACATATTTTCTCTAATATGAGTGCGATTAGGATTAGAAATAAAGAGGAAACTTGAATTTTATGGTATTCTATATTATCCTATTCTCATTCTAGTTGAAATTAGGGAAAATGTTTTAAAATTTAGAGGTAGCAATACTATTACTAGCGGGGATCATTTGAGGCACTTCATTAATTTCACTGATCAATATGAAATTGAAGATGAAGATTTCATGATGAATCTCTTTACACGGTGACTAGAAGATAACACCAAAGACTGGTATAAAATCCTTCTATATAGTAGCATAGACTCACGGGATGATTTCATGAGGTTTTTTAAACTACAATATGGAGAAATGATAGATCCAAAGTTCATAATCCATGAGCTTACCAATATTAGGAAAATGGTAAATGAGATGGTTGTTGATTTCACCATGTTCATTATAACAATGCAAAAAGTGCCTCCTCAAGTGAGGCCGAATGAACCAAAGTGTCTTGTTCTATATTGTGGAGCATTTGATTCAAAATTGGGCTATTATGTATGGTAAAAGTACCCTCAAACATTGAGGGAAGCTTATGCCATGGCTATCAATATAGAGAGAAACTTGAGAGCATCTAGTAAGGATAGTAAAAGGGATAATGTAAAACTTCAAAAACCATGTGTATAAAATTTTGTTAAGCACTTCACTAATATTAAGGATAAATTGAACAAGTTAATAGAGTCCATTAAGTTTCTCTTGTATAAGGTCAAAAATAATTAGAAAGGTATACCTTCTAACAATTATGTCACAAACTTTAGTGAAGTTCATAGATTACATAGCATACCTTATTATTATGATTGGTTAAAAAGACTTGGAGAAAATGATAAGAAAGTGGTCCCAAGGAGTACAAACCAAGGATACCAAGAGAAACACACCCCTGGTCCCTTAAGGAAGGATCACATGAATCTTCATCAATATTCATCTTGGTGTGACATATGTTACCTTCCTCATGACCAATCAAAATGTGTTGTTGCTACATCACTTGAAGAAGAAAATGAATTCCAAGAAAATGAAGACCTTGCACCTAACAAACTTCAGTGAAGTTCATAGATTACATAGTGTACCTTACGATTATGATTGGTGTAAAATACTTGGAGCAAATGATAAGAAAGTGGTCCCAAGTACAAACCAAGGATACCAAGGAAAAACACCCATGATCTCTTGAGGAAGGATCACATGAATCTTCAACAAGATTCATTTTGGTGTGACATATGTTACTTGCCTCATGACAAATACAAATGTGTTATTGCTACATCACTTGAAGAAGAAAAATAATTACAAGAAAATAACAACTTTACATCTGAGTATTATGAGGATGCAAATTTTGGTTAATTGAACATATATGATGGTACAAAATTCTTTTGGTATGATCATGCAAACCATTTTTTCCCTACAAGTTACCTAACAAGATTTCAATCAGCTCAAGGAACAAATGAGACAAAACTATAAGAGTGAAAACCATCTAATGTAGATATCAAAGTTCTCATAAAGGAACTATCTTGTAGGTCTAGAGTGATTACCAACTGAGAAATATGCAAGTAGGTACCACAAGTTAAGTTGGAGGTGTGGTTGTCTTAGATGTGTCAGCTGCACAAATAAGAAAAGGAAAATAAAAGTATAATAATATAGAAAGAAATGCAAATAGAATTGAAGGGAAGTCACGCCTAGGAATAAGATGCATATGAAAGATGCATCCCTATAGAAGAAAATTTTCCCTAATAAAATATTGCTAATACCTCAACTAGTAATGTGGAAGATTTAAGGGGTGTTGGAGATAATAAAAAATATAAGAAACTTAGTGAATAAACAAATGAGAAACATAAAGAAGCTAAAGGAGTTATAGATGTAGTCAAAACAAATCAAGTTGTTGCTATTGATTAGGTAATTCCTTTCATCCCTAACACTAATACTGTGATAGTTCCATTGTCTATCCCCTTGCCAACATAGCAGTCAATTAGCATGACTCAAAAAGTGAGTTAGTCAAAAGTTCAAGTGCAAGTTGGGGAATTGATAATGATCCTTGAACATAGAGAAAAGGGTATTGGCTTATATCACTTCCCCTACTATTTTTATTATACAAGTGAACATGCAAATGTTCCAAAATATATGGTGGATCAAGCTCTAGTGTACAAGAGGCACCTAAGATTTACTTGGGAACTATGTTTATATTTAAAATAGGTAACTAAACCATCCTACACATATTTGATGATAAAGACTAGTTGGTACCTAATTGTACATTAGATTGTAGGGCATCCAAAAATGTGATTCTATTAAAATTTATGAACCAAATAGGCTTGCAAGTTTCAATGTCATAGAAAGTGTTTTACCATGGATTCTCAAGAAGTAAACATAATTGAGGTAGTAAATAACATTTTTAAGTGCAACTTGTTGCATACCCTAGTAAAAAGAGTCAATAGATATTATCATAGTGGATTGTCTAGCTAAATGGGGTATGTTGTTGTTCAAGAAGTGGGAAGCCTCAATTGGTGGTAGTATTCAAATGGACCTATCATATTCTACTATATTGTTGCATGGAAGAGAGGTCCAACTAAATAGAGAGAAAAATATGTTACAAATTATTATGGAGAGTCTAGATGAAGAAAAGAATGAAGTTTACTATTTTGAGTGGAGCCTAATTATTTTGTGGGGTATTGTGATGATACATTTGAGAAGCAGGTTGAACCTAATCTATTTCCTTTGCTTCAATATCTAGGAAATTATTACACTTGAAACATGCATTTTGGTGGTGTATGCTTAAGAGAAGGAAATGGTGCATGAATTTAATTAGTTCGTTAGAGGGGGAAAAATATAATTTCACATTTAGGTTAGAATTTGATTGCACCAATAATGTGGTTGAGTATGAAGCTATATTTCTTGATTTGAACATGATCTCCAAATATGGAATAAAATGCATTAGAATACATGGTGATTCAAAAACTTTTGGTGTCTCAAGTTACGATCACCTACACTATAAAAGAAAAAATATTGAGAATATATAGGAATGATGTGTGGAATATTATTATGGCATTTGATGTACTCATCATAAAATGGATTAAGAGAGATAATAATATAATAGTTGATGCCCTTTATATACAAGCTTCAAGATTTGATGCTTCCTTGAGCTCCTCTCAATGCAGGTATGATGTTTAAATTCTTACTAGGCCTAGTATTTCAAACAACATCTAAAATTGTTAGGTCTTAAATGATATTCAACAAATCTATGAGTTCCTAAATTTCATCAATCATTTTAAAATCCAACCCACTGACTAACAACCCATGGTGGAGAAAGATGAAGACGGTAAGGAGACTCTTTTTTGGAAATTAAATTATTCAACTGAAAAGAAACTATTCCAAGAGGTCTTGTTGTTGGGAAAATGTGTCTTAACCTTGTAATTACAAAAGGTTTACTGTTGATAGGTGAGTGTAGGGGGTGTAGGGGGTACACCCCTATGGGGTTCTGAACCACCAAAAACATAAACACAAGAAGGGAAAGAGGATTCCCCAATGAGCTTCTAGGGTTTTTCACCCTAGAAGCTAACTTTAGGATGAATGGCTCTCTTTCACCTAGTGGTTTTGGTGTTTTTGGGTGTTCATTCAAAGAAGGGGTTTGATATTGGGGGTTATGAGGTGTGTGAAATGTATCTTTCTAAATGTAATGAACTGAAAATAGAAACTAACTATTATACACAAGCTATTGAAACCTAAGTGCTAGAAAACACACTATGTTATGCAAGTAACCTAAGAAATGAGAACAAACTATAACATAAATGAAGGGAAATTAATGTGTGCACTTGGAATTGGAAGAGGAATTTTTTGGAGGTCTAGAATGTTGCTAAAAATGTTGTAGAAGCTGAGAGGGACAATTGTGCCAATCTGGGCGACCTAGTCCCAGATTCCCGAAAACTGGTATGTAGCCTGTTTCTGCCAAATGGGTATCCATAAATGTAAAAATCACAAAATGGCCTATCCAGAGGGACTAGGTCGCCATTGTTCGCGACTTAGTCCTCTTCAAGATTTTTGAAGTTTCTAAAGAGGAAACGAAAGCCCTAGGTTTGCACCCTGGTTCTTCACAATTTCCCACTTCTGAAACTTAGATGTTCGGGCCTAAGAGTGATTTTTGGTGGATGATATGACATTGCATAAAAGGGTTGGTCTTCAACAAGTCTTCAATGCCTACAATTATCTTCAAAGTACCTAAACCTATAATCACACAAGACAAGAAAGAGAAAAATATTGATTGTTAGGGATTAGGGGTTTTCCTTAGTCAAACCCCTTTTAGGTAACTAAACCAAAATGAAAAATAAATGTAAAGCATGAATATGAACAATGAAATAATGGAGTAGATTACCTTGTATTGATGAGAGATCTTGTGTTGTTTTATCAAAATCAACCCTTCAATGCTTCCGCAAAAATGTCTGGTTGACATGGAAGGATCAAACCCTAGCTGGCTTGAGAGGAAGAAGTGATGGGAGAGAGAGAAATTGAGAGGAGAGGTGAAAATGAGGGTACCTAATGATAAATAAGGGTTTTGGAGGTTATTTATACAATTTATGCCCTAACTTGCTTGAAATAACTTCATACTAATCGACCTTAGGCTTTTAGAGACCTAAATCCTGATAAAAATTAACTTAAAATGTTATTTTAAGCCACATTGGACTAGGTCGCCCAAGGTGGCGACCAAGTCCACCTAGGCATTTTAAGTGTTTTTTAGTAATTAAAATGTTTTTATTTGTGTTTGTCGGGATTTTCTTCATAAAACATACTAAGATAGGACTTGTATGAGGATTAAGGGGTCATTAAGGCATAATAATGTATTGATTAAGTGATGACAAGCCTAGGAGAGTGTGAAAATGTTTTGCAACACCTTACAACACTTCATCAAAAGGCTTGGAAACATGTAAAAAGGGACTGAAAAATGGTCCAAAATCCATAGGCAAAGGTCCAAATGAGCAAAAAGTGACAAAGTCCTCACTTTTTGGTGACACATTTAGCCCCCACTTTAGTGAGAGGATGAACTTGCTTCAAACTCACACTAAAGTAGCCCAATGGAGATGGGAAAGAATGACGAAGAAGAACTAGAAAGAAGAAGAAGGAGGTGGTCAAGCCCCCAAGGATTCGAGATTCTAAGTCAACTTGACATCAATGGAAAAGAAATTCAAGGGTGAATGCATTACAACAAGACGAGATACATGATCATGGAACGACAAGGTTTAGTGTGAAGAGAATAAAGAGATATGTACTCACTCTGGGGCCACTGAACATCAGGTTGTCCATGGGGTGAGTTGTCCCAAAAGGTGAGAAACATACACATGGTTGGTATGTACTCACAAAGGTGGCTATGGGGAAAGTCGTGTCACTTGTTGGGCTTCCTGCTTAAATTATACCAAATTTATACCTCGTGATAACTTTGATAAGGCACCACAAGAGAAAATTGATGTTGTTCAAAGGGATTTTTCTTTGTTCGTGCGATGTCGCATCTTAAGAAAAATTATGTGTAATTTTTCCAAGAGAGGCAAAGTGCAAGTGTACTCATCTTGTATGCAAGAGAGGCAAGGGCTCATCTTGTATGCAAAAGAGGAAAAATGCATATGTCTCAATCCTGAACAACATTGTGTGTAATGTTTTCAAGAAAAGGAATCGCAAGAAAAAAGGAGATCACACAATGAAATGTGAGTGGTGATGTATGCCCCTACTTTAAAGGAATTTCGAAACACCGTACTATGAGAAATTGCTTTAAAGTAGAGAAGAGAAGAGGACATGAGAGCTTGTTCGGAAAGCCCTATGCCGAGTCATATGGTTCCAAGAAGTTGTGCCATGAAGAGGGGTGTATGTCACATGCGAGTCAAATTTAAGACATGTTTTCCATATCTCAAGCTTGGTCTTATATGTTCATGGAATATTAACGACAATTCAAGTTTGACAATGACAAGTGACATACGAGGGGAGAAAGGCTAACTAACCTCTTGCCCCTACTTAGTGCAGGACATGAGTGAGCCGAAAGGATTGAGGGGATGAAAGGTAGGGTGAATTTGTTTTAATTAGAGGATTTAGGTGCCCTCATATAAGGAAGGACACCACAATCCTTAAGAGGTTGGATTTTGGTACTCAAGGCCTTACACTCATTAGTGTGATGACCATGAACTCGGTAGAAGACACAAAAGGAATGTTTGTTGAAAAATTTATTTCGAGTATGAGGAGGAAGGGAGATCAAGTGGTCTTGGAGGAGTCTCAACAAGAGTCCCTCTTGATCAAAGGTAGAAGGGGATCCTTTGGTTGGCAAAAAGGAGGGATCTTGCTTAGTAGAGGATGTCATACCTACACAAGGCTCTATAGATCGTGAGATATTATACACTCTCTTGGAGGAGTGTGTAACATCTGAATCAAGAGGAGGTTAAGGGATGGCATTGGCTGTAAGCAAAGATTCATTTTTTGGTGTCAAAGGATCACTTGTGAAGGTTGGGTGAGAGAAATGGGTTTGGATGGTGTTGATGTTGGAGGAAGACTTGACAATTTCGATGAAAGGACAAAATCCAATACTATGATATGTTGATTGCATGTTAGGCTCTATATGGTTGTGGATTCCTTGTTTGTTAGCACCACAACCTTTGCTACTATAGCCAATTTGCTTCATGATCTCATAACCTTGTCCATAGATCTTTTTCAACTTCTTTGGATCGGGTGAGGGGTCATTGTTTGCACTGGTGACTAAATTAGTTGAGGTGGATGTGATCGAAGGATCAGCTGAGTCTTGTGTTAACAAGACTACGTTTCCCTTTGGAGAGTATTTGTTGTTGGTCCTGGTTGCTCCTTTGAGAGGAGGGGTGAATTCTAAGGAACCCAAAACAGCGTCTAAGGACTTAGGTTGTACGGGTTCCACTGGTTTGGTTAGTGCAGTGGTGAATGGTTTGGATTTGGTTTTCTCAAGGTGTAAAACATTGTAAGGTTCAGGATCAATGTCAATGGTGTAAACTTTGTTGTTGTAGATGTATTTCATCTTGCGATGAAAAGTGGAAGGCACACCATTCATTGCATGAATCCATGGCCTACCTAAGATGAGGTTAGATGAAACATCATTAGGCATAACATAGATCGATGTGTCTAATGTGGCCACTCCAACTGTAAGAGGAAAAGTGATCACACCAAGAGGCTTTTGTCTGATACTATCAAATCTAGTGAGGGACATGGAGGAAGGTTGGATAGTTGATCTATCAATATGGAGCCTATCCAAGAGATTGACACTACACACATTGACATCGAAGCCATTATCAAAAAGGGTTCGCTTGATCCCTATGCGTTTGTATTGAGATATGATCATCAAGGATTCAACTTTGTTTTGCACTTCCAAAGGAGGGAGCTCACTTTGGTGGAAAACAATGTCAGCATTCAAGCCTTGGATCATAGCTGCAATGTCATTTGTTTGTGCATTGGAAGGGAAAGGAATTTGTTGTAAGGCATCCTGCATCATGCTTTGATAGTGAGGGGAGGCTTGGATAAGGTCCCATAAAGATATTTTGGTGAGAATATTCCTTAGTTGATCAACAAGGTCATATTCCCTAAGGAAGGAATTGAAGCGAGGGGCAGCAAGAAGAATAGGAGGGGATGAAGGTAAAGGTGTTGAGGTTGATGGTTGGGATTGTGGAGTGTTTCTAGTGTAATGTGTATGAGAAATGGTATTGGGACTCAATTGCTGCAACACATTAGGCTTAGGTGGGGAGAGAATGAATTCAGGTTTAGAAGTTGGGGAAAGGATGAGCTGAGGTTGGATAATATTAACATCTCCTTGGGGAGGAGAGTCAATGTTACCCTTGGCTTTCATAATGATATCCATCCTAGAAGGAGAGTGTTTAGGAGGACTATAAGCCTCATGTTCTTGAAATTCAAGGCTTGGTTCTTCTAAAGTGATTTCATCACTAATAGAGGAATGATCAATGATGGGATAGGGAGGAGAGGGATGGTTAAGATGGGAGTCTATTTGATTTTCAAAGGTATCATTTGCTTGTTCCATGCCATCTACCCTAGTAGGAGAGCATGGAAGAGGTTCATCACATGTTTCATTACAAGGGAGGGATGAATCTAGAGAAGATCCACTATGATTGTCAAATAGAGTACCCCAAAGGGCAGGAGCATGAGGGAAGGGGGGGTCAATAGTCTCATGACCCTTGGGCAAGGTATCTTCTAACACCAAACTATCCTTTTTGCATCGAGGAGAGGTATTAGAAGAGGGGAAAGATTGATCAACATAGTTAAGGAGACTAGGTAAGGTAATGGTTAAGAATGTGTTTATAATTTCATGTGCTTGTGTTAAACTAGCTTCCCAAAGGGGATGAGGAGAATAACAAGCAAGACCGTCATGATGCTCTACGATTGTCCCTTCCTTTAACAAGATACCTTTGTCACTAGAAGGAGAGGTATCAAGAGAGAAACAATTATGATCATCATGATTATCTATGTTTGCATTTATTTCTAACACATCATCCTCACAAAGAGGAGAGATAGTGGGGTGTTTATGTTTAGGACCGTTATAAACATTTGTATTCGCTAGACTCGCATAACTAGGGAATGCATTGAAATAATCTTTAACATGTTTAAAGAGTTTATAAACAATATAAAGTAAAAAGGAATATATTAATATGTTTAAAGAATTTACAATGCAAGATAAAGGAAATTTCATTTTCAGATTGCAAAAGAAGGCAATTTGTTGATTACACTATCAATGATCTAGAAATGAAACTTCGTAAATGCAAAATTGAAAATATACAATGCAGGAAATGAGCTAAATTATGCTAATTGTAATAAAATACATGTAACAGAAACACAACCTATTGATATAGGTATGTAAAGGCACAAAACAAAAGCTCAAAAATAGGGTTTTTAGCTCTGTAAACAACAATTTCAAAATCCTGAAGGGACTAGGTCGTCCAGGATGGCGACCTAGTCCTCCCGATGATTTTTTTGAGATTTTTCAAGAGTTCTAGGTTGGTATAGTTGGTTTCTATGTTGTGTAGTGCAGGTCTAAGGAGAAAATGCAAAAAATTCAGACATATTTAATGTTTTAACATGCAAAAATGTAGCCTAAATGCACTTTTCACTAATGCAATGGTTGAAACCCTAGGATGCACTTTCACTAATGCAGTATGCAATGCAAGTTAACCCTAGGACAATGATGGACTCTAAACCAAAAAGGAAGGATGTAAGGATGTCAGGTTCACCAAAACGAACCACCAAAAACATAAACACAAGGGAAAGAGGATTCCCCAATGAGCTTCTAGGGTTTTTCACCCTAGAAGCTAACTTTAGGATGAATGGCTCTCTTTCACCTAGTGGTTTTGGTGTTTTTGGGTGTTCATTCAAAGAAGGGTTTTGATGTTAGGGGTTGTGAGATGTGTGAAATGTATCTTTCTAAATGCAATGAACTGAAAATAGAAACTAACTATTATACACAAGCTATTGAAACCTAAGTGCTGGAAAACACACTATGTTATGCAAGTAGCCTAAGAAATGAGAACAAATTGTAACAGACATGAAGGGAAAGGAATGTGTGCACCTGGAATTGGAAGAGGAATTTTTTGGAGGTCCGGAATGCTGCTGAAAATGTTGTAGAAGCTGAGAGGGACACTTGTGCCAATATTTTTGAAGTTTCCAAAGAGGAAACTGAAGCCTAGGTTTGCACCCTGGCTCTTCATAGTTTCCTGCTTCTGAAACTTTGATGTTCGGGCTTGAGAGTGATTTTTGGTGGATGATATGACCTTGCATGCAAGGGTTGGTCTTCAACAAGTCTTTAATTCCTTCAATGATCTTAAAAGTACTTGAACCTGCAATCACACAAGACAATAAAGAGAAAAATATTGATTGTTAGGGATTAGGGGTTTGCCTTAGTCAAACTCTTTTTAGGTAACTAAACCAAAATGAAATAGAAATGTAAAGCATGAATATGAACAATGGAATAATGGTGTATATTACCTTGTCTTGATGAGAGATCTTGTGTTGTTGCAGCAAAATCAACCCTTGAATGCTTTAGCAAAGATGTTCGGTTGACTTGAAAGGATCAAACCCTAGCTAGCTTGGGAGGAAGAAGTGATGGGAGAGAGAGAAATTGAGAGGAGAGGTGAAAATGAGGGTATCTAATGAGAAATTATGGCTTTGGAGGTTATTTATACAAGTTATGCCCTAACTTGCCCGAAATAACTTCATACTGACCGACCTTAGGGTTTTAGAGACCTAAATCCCGACAGAAATTAACTTAAAATGTTATTTTAAGCCACATGGGACTAGGTCGCCCAAGGTGGTGACCTTGTCCACCTGGGAATTTTTAAGTGTTTTCAATAATTAAAATGTTATTATTTGTGTTTTTCAGGATTCTCTTCATAAAACATACTAAGATAGGACTTGTATGAGGATTAAGGGGTCATTAAGGCATAATAATGTATTGATTAAGTGATGACAAGCCTAGGAGAGTGTGAAAATGTTTTGCAACACCTTACAATACTTCGTCAAAAGGCTTGGAAAGATGTATAAAGGGACTGAAAATGGTCCAAAATCCATAGGCAGAGGTCCAAATGAGCGAAAAGTGACAAAGTCCTCACTTTTTGGTGACAGGTTCTAGGGGCTTATCCCCCAGTGGGGGGTTGGGGGGTCGTGCACCTCGATGGGGGTTCAAGGGAAACACCCTCGAAATCCACATTTTATGTATATTCTATTATTGTAAATTTGGACCATTCATCATTAGGTCCCAGATCTGATGGTAGATATTTTGTTGGCTTGTCTTTCACTAGAAGAAAACCCTATTTTATGAGGGAATTGTATTACGATTGTGCAATGTGATGTATTTTGAGAGTCTGATAGAGGTCATGTTATTTTTAGATCTCTAGTTGGTGATATTCTTGTGAGAAGATTACTCTGAAAGTATTGTAGTCTTCACGATTTCTAAATAATATATTGGGTGGCTTTTGGAGTGTGGGTTTTTCTCCTGAAAGGGTTTCCCCCACTAAATCACTATGTTGTAGTATGCATGATATTTATGTTTATTTTTGTTTGTTTCTATAACTGGTGTAAAAATCTACAAAGTTTTGTATTATCCTCCTCTCAAGATTAGTGTAGGAATTTTTTCGGCTACCTTAGCTTCCTTACAAGTGGTATCAAAGCCTGATCAACTTTGGATTTAGTTGTGGGTTTTTTGAAGTAATCTAGATTTGAGTGGGAGCTTGTGCAAAAGATACTTTGTGATCCTATTGCAAGAATTTTCAGATGACAAGTTTATGAGGGAGAATAGAGGTGGATAATGTTTTTGGAAATAATTTTGAGATGTGGAAGCTAAAGATGGAGGATATGTTGATAGATCAAGACCTATGGGATGTTGTTGATGAGAATTTTTCAAGGCCTACAAATTCTACTTTGGCTGCTTAATATGATTTTATGGACCGTAAAAATAAGGGTTTAATCAGATTGTGCTTGGAAATCTCCATTTTAATCAATATCCATGAAGAGACCTCTACACAAAAACTATGGAAGAAACTTGGTGAGATGTATCAAGCTAAATATTTAGTGAATAATATTTTCTTGAGGAATAAATTGTATTCCTTGAGAATGGAAGAGGGTGGATGAATTACAAACCACCTAGAAGCATTCAATATGTTGGTGGCTCAATTAGAATCAATTGGTGTCAAAATAGATGAGAAGGAGAAATGTTAGATCTTGTTATGTTCTTTACCCGATTCATGGGATTATCTTGTTATGGCTATTGGGAGTAATTATGTTACCTTGAAGATTGAAGATGTGGCAGGTTCTTTTCTTTCTGAAGAGATGAGGAGAAAGGTATTCATCAGTGCCAAGGAGGCCCTAAATATTTTTAGAATACCTAAGGAAAAAGGCAGGAAGAATGATAGGTATGATAAATACAAGTCCAAGGGGAGATCCAAATCTCCTGGAAATTCCAAAGTTATATGCTAGAACTACGATAAGCCTAGACATATTCGCAAGGACTGCAAAGAAGAAAATAAGAGATTTGATTCTAATTTTGAGTCTGAGAAAGAAGATGGTGATGAATTCATTGCATCTTTAGAAACTCGTGTAGGTAATGATGCATGGTTAGTTGACTCAAGTGCATCTTTCCATATAACTTCTACTAGAATTGGCTTTTTTGAATATGAAGAATTTGATGCAGGTAAGGTGTACTTGGGTGATGATTCTTTTTTAAATATTGTTGGCCATGGTAAAGTTAGAATCTGGTTTCTTGATGGAAGAATAAAAAGGATTAATGGTGCATATCCCTAGATTAGCATAAAATTTATCATTTGTGAGAAACCTAATAGATACGAGTGTGTAGGTAGTATTTTCTAGTGTAGGATGCAAGATAGTTTGAGGTGCTATGGTTATTGCTGGAGGTGTCAAATATGGCATGTTGTATAAGCTTGATGCATGCAATATTGAGTGTAATTGGTAGAAGAGGGACCTCCCCTCATTCAAAGTTCAAATAAAAGATATTCCTTAATTCTCACATAAACATACAGACAACTTACAATGTCAAATACACATTGACATGGGAAATACTATGCCCTTACACAATACAAGATTGCAACAAAATAAATTGATTTTATTAATTAAATTAAACAAACTCTATGAATCTATGAACAAAATTTGACACACTATATTCAAATGACCTTTCTCAGCTTATACATATCTATGTACTTTGACCTTCAATCTGAGTCTCCACTCCCCCTTTCTCCAATCTGCACCTCCTTTGTTCCCTCTATAGCACAATACACTTTTGCATAGTTTCTATTCAAATGGTATTTTGCTTCATCTCCACACTACCCATTCCTCCTTCTTTTTGTATGGAGAACCCCCCGTGTTCATGGCACAACCTCTAACCTCTACACAACTCTCTAACACTATCTTGTGCCCTGTTTTACCCTCTTAATTTTTTCCTTTAATGTAACGCTTTGTTATATTTCATTATGTCTTCTTTTTCATACACCAAATTATCTTCTTTTGCATTGCCTTTTTCAGCTTGTGTGGTGCAATCTGCCCACCCTATTCTCCTCTACGCATGCCCCTTTCACTTCACCCAGTCTTTTGTTAAGTCTCTACACATTTTAATTCTTTAATTCATGTGCCTAACTCCTCATGTGGCATAACCTCTTTGTCCACACATTTATTTCAATCAACAATTATTAAAATCCAAAATGTTGCATCTATTCCCTAGTTTTAAACTAGCATAATAGTCTTCTACCATTCACCCTTGGTTACTCTCTAGACTTCTACAAGCAACCCTTCCTCTTGTATGCTACACTCACTTTTCTTAGCAATCTCATGCCTCCCCTCTAATCAATCTATGTGGGAAATTTCTTCCATGCCTACATTCTTTTCTTCCATGCTTCCCCTTACACCTCCCCAATCTGCATTCTGTGTTTCACATTCCTTAAAATGGAAATGGTTTCCCAAAGGTCTTCACACCTCTTCCAATTCCACTTTCCAACCTTATATTATTTGCATTTTATTTTTAGTTTTAAACATTCAAAATGCCATTTTAAAAAATGCATGATTCCTGGTGGATTCAATTTGTTCCCTTATTAAACATTACACACTTTAAAGGATATTACACATCCACAAAATATCATTAAAAGAAATAAATACATAGGCTACACCAAACAATATCATTCGCCAATCGACCAACGAAGCTGAAAATTGACTTTTGTGATAACTCTGCATCAGATGCTTAGAATCTCACAAAAACTAGTAGAGACATGTATTTCAACATCCCTAAGACCTCCACAAAGTTGTTATGTATCAAACATGAAAAATTAAATTTTAATGCTTTTCCAAATAGCCAGCCGAGGTCAAAACATAATTACATCTTGAAACCAGAAAGGATCTTATTATAAAACTTTTAGCGCCAATTATGTAATGGAGTCAACAATCTTTCCATAAGAAATTTCACCAAACTCCCAAAATAATTGTTTTTTATGTGATATTGATTGTGCATTCACCCAAGTGCTCCTACATTAGACACACCAGTCAGAAAGATTGAGAGCATAGGCTCACAATGGTGGATTTGAGTAGTCAAAATAATCTTCCAAGTTACAACCAACCTACAACGAACTCCATCACTGAAGAATTTGCACCAAAACTATTTCTTCCTCTTCTTCTAGCACCATGTTAGAACACATGCCATCTCCCCCTAACAACACTACATTATATTCCTTCTCCCCCTCATGGAATCATGTCCAACATAGTCTGACCTCCTCTACCAAATACCCTCTATTCTCTTTTCTCATTAGTGGAATTCATCCTACCACAGACCAAACACCTCCACCAAAATCCACCTGTATCATCCTCCACAATCTCTACAAGCAAATATGTAGCATCTACAACATGCTTTTGTTCTCTATCCATCTCACCTTCTGAAATTAAAATATCATCATAAAACAAATTTGTACCTTAGCTGCAACATTAATTCTCATTGCAACATCTTCCACATCTTCGCCAGTTGCAACTTTTCATTATTCTCCCTTTGTTGTAACAATGAGTTCAACATCCACTCTTCTTCAATATAAAATTTGTGTTAACATATCATCATCTTCATCATGCTCTATTGTTGCAATTACAACCACGTGTTCATCCTCTGTAGGGGCTTCTCTAACCTCTTCCTACTTCCATCTCGGGTTGCAACACTCTTTTCCTCTACTTATCCTTTTTGAAAGGAAAACAGAGGTGCAAAATCGCTTTCCTAACGCTAATACAACAAAGGTGAAGTGCAAAGACCAGTTTTAAAGCATCTTAAAACAACTAAGATAAACACATATAGAGTAGAAAGGATAACAAAAATAAGCAATCACAGATAACACCAGATTTACGTGGGAAAACCCTTTCGGGAAAAAACCCACCACACCAAGAGAAGACACTTTGTATTACAGTAAAATAAATTACATGCAAAGCTCACAGTCCTCACTCTTTGATAGTTAGCTCACAACACCAGACTTGAGTATTCATACACTCATTGTTACAAATACTTCTAAAAGTATACAATGAATTACTCTAACTTCTCAGTCTCTATCTCACTCACTTCTTGATTGACTTATATCAATGTAATCGACTATACAAGTCTTACATCGCATTTAACATTCCAACCAATCGCAAGTCTTAATGATGTATCATCCACCAAATCAAGCAATCCGATCTTTTGATCGATCTTCTCTACATCGGGCCACCCAGGCATTAATTTCCCTTGCCTTAATCGGATCCTGTCACCAGTCAAAACATGTCTAGCATTTACTACCTTCACCACTCCAGACATCGACCAATTAGGTATTAATTTCTTTCCATGCGTCACCTTCCCATTCACTCATCACTTTGACCATGAGTCAAAACTACCACTCGAGCTTCGAGCTTCTCTTATTGCACCACCTCTTCGAGTCAAAGCACCCACCGCGGTATGGCAGTCCCACCGCCCAACCGCAGGTCCCTTCTAACACAGTCGTGGTACTGAGGTAGTGACTTGTCTGCCAGCTCGTCGCTTAACACCGCATCACCGTCGAGCTTGTAACATTCTTCCACAGTATGGCGGTGCCACCGCCCAACCGCAAGGCTAAGAAAAGCCTCCCACGGTATGGCGGTAACCACCTGTGCCAACCGTCGAGCTCCACCATGCTACCGAGCCCCAATCGCAAGACCTTAGCAACAAGGAGGTAACCATCACAACTGATTGCCATAGCTTACCGCACCACCATGACATGGCCAAAAGGCCATCATGGTAGGGAGGTAAACATACTTCGTAAATCGCCAACCACTAACCATGGCCACCGCGGCTTCACTGAGCGACACTCACGGTAAGGTGGTAACCGTCATCTGACCTCTGCCTTTCACCGTGCAGCCGCACCATCGTCGAACCATACCCGCAATATGGCAGTGAACCTTTGCTTAACTGTCTCTAGTCAACCGTGCTACTATTAGCCTAGGAAGGAGACCCCATGGTATGGCGGTGACACCGCCCAACCATGGATATACCGACAGAGGTGTGTGGTAAAGCGGTAAACCGCCAGACCGTGCCACTATGAAAGTGTCACAGCAGTAGAGAGGTAAAGGCTAAGAATGGTGATAAATTCATCAATTCTTTTTAGAGGTTCAAGCCAGAAAGTTGAGGCACCTGTTCCCAACAAGCTCCCACTTGATGAAGACTTCCTAGCTTCCTCTAGACTTCAAAAAATTACTAATGATCATAGGCCCCAAGGCCCATCGATTCTGTGCACCATCCGAACTTGTGTGTGCTCACTGGCTTCGTTAACGCATCTACAACATTCTTCAAAGTGTCAACCTTTTCCAGATAGATCTTTCCATCGTCCAACATATCCCTCACAAAGTGATACTACACATCAATGTGCTTTGTCCTGGCATGGAAAGTCGGGTTCTTTGCCAAATAAATGGCACTCTGACTATCACAGCAGATTGTAATCTTTCCTGCATTAAAACCAATATCAGAGCACAATCGACTCAGACAAATTGATTCTTTGCAGGTGTGTGTTCTTGCCATGTATTTAGCCTCTATAGTGGATAAAGCGACTACAACCTATCGCTTGCTCATCCAACTGATTGTGCCTCCATTTAGCATAAAAGTGTATCCACTGGTGGATCTTTTGTTGTCAATGTCCCCTGCCCAATCAAAATCTACATATCCACGAATGTTGAGTGTTCTTTGTGATGCAACCAAACTGCCATGGTAACACAGAGCATATTCTGAAGTCCCCTTAAAATATTTGTACACTCTCTTCACAACATCCCAATGTGATCTTCTTGGTTTTTCCATAAAATGACTGAGAACTCCCACTGCTTGGGCAATGTTTGGTCTTGTACAGACCATTGCGTATATAAAACTACCAACAACACTTGCATAAGGTACCCTAGTGATGTCCTCCATCTCAGTAGCAGACTTTGGACAATCTTCAACAAATAGTTTCGTTCCCTGCATAACTGGAACAACTAGCTACTTGCAATCATTCATACCAAATCTCTCCAGAACTATATTTACATACTTACTCTGACTTATCCAGATATTTTTGCCTGTTCTGTCCCTAGTTATGTCCATCCCTAGAATGTACCTTGTTGCACCCGGATTTTTCATTTCGAACTTTGCAGACAACTGAGATTTAAGATCAGAAATCATAGACTTACTATTTCCTATGAACGACATATCATCCATGTACAGGGTAATAATAAGCACACGATCATTTTCAAATTTATAATAAACAAAATGATCAGATTTTGATCTCACAAATCTAATAGACAACACAAAAGTGTCAAATTTTTGGTACCACATTCTAGGAGACTACTTCAAACCATACAAATATTTCTTTAATTTACAAACAAGACTTTGTTTACCTTTTTTAATGAAGTGCTCAGGCTGGGACATATAAATTTCTTCTTCTAGCTCTCCATGGAGAAACATTTTCTTCACATCCATCTGCTCAATCTCTCTAAGTCATATGTTGCTGTCAATCACAACATAAATCTGATAGATGTCAGCTTTGCTATAGGGGAAAATATTTCTCCATAATCAATTCCCTCTATCTGTGAAAATCTCTTTGCAACCAACCTTGCCTTATACTTTTCTACACTGCCATCTAGACCAAATTTCTTCTTGAATACCCATTTACAACCAACAGGCTTTCGCCCTTCAGGAAAAAGTACCAAATCCCAGGTTTCATTTTTCTTCAATGATTCCATTTCTTCATTCATGGCTTCCAACCAGGAATTTGAATCAGACATGCTTATTGCTTCTTTTACAGTCCTAGGCTCATCAGTGCTAGTAATCAAAGCTTAGGCACAGTTCGAATCTGACATAGAGAAACCATACCTATCAAGTTTTCATTTTTCATGTGTAGACCTTCTTACTGGTTGAGGTTGTGGTTATTCATCTTCAGAACTCTCAGGGTTGCTTGAACTCTCCTCAGTTTTAGGTACACCATGTAGTTCCTCTTTTTCTAGAGTTTAGGAATCTGAACTACATCATTCTTTTTTTCTCTTTTATCCTGTCTCTAGTTGTGGATCAGCTACTGAAGGTTTCAGCTCATGAAATATTACACTTTTGTTGTATAGAACCTTCTTAGTATCAGGATTCCAAACCTTGTATCCCTTCACACCAATGCCATAGCCGATGAAGATACATTTAACAACCTTGTTCTCCAACTTTGATCTTTTCTCATTGGGCACATATACATATGCCTCATAGCCAAATACACAAATATGTCTAAGAGAGGGCTTCTTACTAGACCACGCCTCCAAAGGTGTCTTCTCAACAAGAGAAGAACAAGGTGAACGATTTACCAGGTAACATGTTGTAGCCACAACCTCAGCCCAAAATTTTTGCTTCAGACCAACACTACTCAACATACTTCTCACTCTCTCCATTAACGTTTTGTTCAACCTTTCAACAACTCTATTCTGCTATGGAGTATAAGGTGTAGTTTTATGCCTTTTAATTCCATGGTCTATGCAGTGCCTTTCGAATTCTGCAAAACAAAACTCACCGCCATTATCCGTCCTCAAGCATTTAATCTTCTTTCTAGTCTGATTCTCTATCAAAGTTTTAAATTCTTTAAACTGACTGAACACTTCTGATTTACTCTTAAGAAAGTATATAAATGTCCTTCTCAAATAGTCATCAATAAAGGAAACATAATATCTAGACTTCGATAACGAAGGAACATTAACTGGTCCAAACACATCAAAATGAACATAATCTAGTACACCAGAAGATTTATGAGGACTCGAATAAAATGAAACACGGTATTGCTTTCCATAAATACAGTGTTCGCAAAAATCGAACTCAAGGTTACAATCATCAAGCCCTTAAACAAGATTTTTATTTTTCAAGGTTTTAAAACCTTTCTCACCTATGTGATCGAGTCTATGATGCCACATCATGGTCTTCTCTGTTGGGAGTTTCACCTCCAAACCATTTGCAGCTAGAGAAGCATGTTCATCTTCCTCTACAGGAACAAATTTGCTTGACTTTACAGAGGCGTCGTTGCATTGAACAGGACGTGCATCCAACTTGTACAGAGTGCCAATACGTACATCTTTAGCCAACACCATTGCACCTCTAGCCATCTTACATCCTTTACTTGAGAAATAAACTTCCACACTAGCATCATTCAGCTTACTATTAGAAAGTAAGTTATGAGCCAAACCTGGTATGTGCAGTACGCCACCAATCCCTTTGATTCTACCATCAAGGAACTAAATTTTGACCCTTCCACGACCAACAATATTCAATGTTGAATCACTCGCCAAGTACACCTTTCCACCATCATACTTCTCGTACATAGTGAACCATTCTCTATGAGACGTCATGTGAAAGGATGCACCCGAGTCAACCAACCAGACATTATTTGATGCCTAAATCGCCAGGGTTGCAATGAAGGCATCTACATCACTTTGAGAAGAGTCATTGTCTAAAGCATTACTCTTCTTCTTCTTCTTCTCCTTACAATCCTTTCGGATATGACTAGACTGCTCATAGTTCCAACATTTCACCTTGGACTTTTTACTAGGAGACTTTGATCTCCCTACAGATTTAGATTTGGACTTCTTGTCCTTGTACTTGCCTTTCTCCTTCAATCTACCTCGAACAACAAGGGCCTCTTTGGCCATCTCTGAAGACTTCCTCCGCATCTCTTCAGACTATAGTGAGGCAACAACGTCTTCCATCTTGAAAGTAGTGGTCGTACTTCCAATAGACATTACAATATGATCCCAAGTATCAGGTAACGAACATAACAAGAGCATGCAACAATCCTCCTCCTCAATCTTTACACCCACAAATGCCAACTGAGCAGCACTCATATTAAATGAGTTCAGATGTTCTGCAATAGATGCACCTTCTTCCATCTTCAAGGAGTACAACTTCTTCCTCAGGAATAAATTATTTACCAGAGACTTTCCCTGATAAATATCACCAAACTTCTTCCATAATGAAGCTGCAGACTTCTCCTCATGGACGTTCAGGAGTACAAAATTGGCCAGACTAAGTCTTATCAGGCCTCTCGCTTTTCTATCTGCAAGGTCCCAATCTTCTTGCTTCATACTTTGTGGCATAGTTCCAGATACAACAACCCAAAGGTCTCTATCCACAAGCAAGTCTTCCATTTTGAGTTTCCATAACTCAAAGTTGTCACCATTGAATTTTTCAATCTCTACTCTACTTGATGTACTCGCCATCTCAAATAGAACTAAGTTCTAACTTTACAATACTCCCACTGGAACAATATTAGTACAAAAAAATAGCCTTACTAACAAGGATAACACAATTGGCCAAGCTTTGATACCACTTGAAAGGAAAATAGAGGTGCAGAATCGCTTTCCTAACGCTAATACAACAGAGGAGAAGTGTAAAGACTAGTTTTAAAGCTTTTTAAAACAACTGAGATAAACACATACAAAGTAGAAATGATAACAAAAATAAGCAATCACAGATAACACCAGATTTACGTGGGAAAATCCTTTCAGGAAAAAACCCACCACACCAAGAGAAGACACTTTGTATTACAGTAAAATAAATTACATACAAAGCTCACAGTCCTCACTCTCTGATAGTTAGCTCACAACAATAGAATTGAGTATTCATACACTCACTATTAAAAATACTTCTACAGGTATACAATGAATTACTCTAACTTCTCAATCTCTATCTCACTCACTTCTTGATTGACTTATATCAATGTAATCGACTGTACAAGTCTTACATCGCATTTAACATTTCAACCAATCACAAGTCTTAGTGATGTATCATCCACCCAATCAAGCAATCCGATCTTTTGACTAATCTTCTCTGCATTGGGCCGCCCAGGAATTAATTTCCCTTGCCTTAATTGGATCTTGTCACTAGTCGAAACACATCTAGCATTTACTGCCTTCACCGCTCCAGACATCGATCAATTAGGTATTGATTTCTTGCCACGCTTCGCCTTCCCATTCGCTCATTGCTTTGACCATGAGTCAAAACTACCACCTAAGCTCTAAGCTTCTCTTACCACGCCACCTCTCCGAGTCAAAGCACCCACTGTGGTATGGTGGTCCCACCGCCCAACCGCAGGTCCCTTCTAACATAGTCACGGTACCGAGGTAGTTGCTTGTCTATCAGCCCATCGCTTAACACTACGTCACCACCGAGCTTGTAACGTTCTTCCACGGTATGGTGGTGCCACTGCCCAATTGTGAGGCTAAACAAAGCCTCCCACGGTATGGCAGTAACTACTTGTGCCGACCATCGAGCTCCACCATGCTACCGGGCCCCGACCGCAAGACCTCTGTGGCAAGTAGGTAACCGTCCCGACTGGCCACCATGACTTACCATGCCACTGTGACATGGCCAAATGGCCATCACGGTAGGGCGGTAAGATTTCTTCACAAACTACCAATCGTTAACCATGGCCACTACGGTTTCACTAAGCGACACCCACGGTAAGGCGGTAACCGTCATCCTGACCGTCGCCTTTCACCACGCAGTCGTGCCATCACCGAACCATACCCGTGATATGGCGGTGAACCTTTTCTTAACTGTCGCCCATCAACCACGCTACCACCAGCCCAAGAAGGAGACCCCGCGGTATGGCGGTGACACCGCCCAACCACATACAAGCCAACAGAGGCCTGCGGTAAAGCGGTAAAACTACAGACCGTGCCACTATGAAAGTGTCACAGCGGTAGAGAGGTAAAGGTTGAGAATGGTGATAAATTATCCAAGTCTTTTCAAAGGTTCAAGCCAGAAAGTTGAGGCACCTGTTCCCAACACTTTTGATGTCCTCTTCCTTCTCAACTTTCTCCACCAATATCCTCTCATATTTTCTAATACACTTTTCCAATTTCTCAATCTTGGCCTAGATCCTCCCCACTTCCTCACAAACCATCTTTCCCATCACCTTAAACTTTTCATTTTTTACTCTCTCCCAATAGTTCCTAGAACAATATTCTTGCGGGTCTCCTCATGACCCAACCCATCTTGTCTATTGTAATCTCACCTCTACTCACATGCTCTTCATCTCCATGACTTGTCCCTCTTGGCTCTCAATTTCTCAAGACTCCTCGTACACCTGCAACAATTCTTTCAAGCTTCTCGGATAACTCTACCACTTTCTCACTCTTCTCTACCCTCAGATCTTGGTGGATACTCTCCACTCTCAATACTACCTTCTCTGATATCATTTGGTGCAAGAGGTACCTCACCTCATGCAAAATTCAAATAAATGAGATTCCTCAATTCTCACATAAATATACACACAACTTACAATGTCAATGTAATGTCCCCATTTTGAGAATGCCCTTAATCTTGCCCTGATTTTATGAAGATATCCTTTTATGATAGTTTAGCGTTCAGACTATATTGTTTTCCTCCTTTTCCTGATCAATCATAGGTTAAAGACATCCATAAATCTATTCATTTTTCTATTAAATAATCATGATTACTTATAAGGCTCAATAATTGTGCAGGCATCATTGTTGTATAATTGGATTACAATACCGTAATGTCAATAAAGCAACATATCAGCAGCATTATGAGATAACTAGTAGCATGCTTAATTCATTATTCCCAATGTCATCAATAAAGAATTAGGTAACATAATATCATGCATGAATTATTATTAATTATACTATTATTCCAACCCATGATGTATTATCAATATCATTATTCAAATGCACAAACATTTATCTAACTTATTATTTAAATTCATAAATACTTATCTCCTTATTGTGAATCAATTATGCAAATATCTGTGTTTCTCCAAGCTACCACTCTGTAGAACCTCTTTATTTCCAGTGAGTGATGCCTTTTCAGATTCCTACTTAAATAATACATTCATTCCCTTATTGATGCTTATGGCTCCTAAGAACTTTTGGATCTGTTGTTTTGAGATGTATATGTATATATATATACTAAACTCAGTTCTTGATATCTCTTCTAACTTCTTACATACCTATCTCCATGAATATTGTATACAATATATATCTCCCCCTTTTTATATGTCTATGCCTCATCTATAAGAGAAGCACCTCTCTGGAGTGTGATGACCATCCAAACCGTCACGTCTTTTAGTTACGATTAATTATTGTTTTCTAAACATAATCGGCCATCCTACCAAATCACTGCCTTACACTAATCTTTCACTATTCGTTGTGAGGGGGTATTAGAGTCTGCTTCACTAATGGGTTTGATCACTACCAATAATTGTTGATTGAAACCGAATACTCAGTTCTGAGAATTGAAATGAACTATACAACTTCCCTATGTAAATTCACGCCTCTGTGGCAAATACTCCACGCTGTCATTTTCTTTTCAATGCACCTCTTGTATTTGTGCGCTAGTGAGTAAATGGTCCAATATCACTTTCGTGATCAAGCATCTGTATTATTGGTGCTACCATCTGAAGTGGCGAATGCAGAGGAGGAAGTATATGCTATGCCTAAGACGGAACTAAAACTCGGCAATCTTTTTACTATGGCGCCCAAAGACTTATCGAATCATGATCCCCAGTAGATATAACGGATAGCCATATTTGCCAATCGATGCGGCCTCCACAATGGTAGAATTCAAACAGGAAGAATGACAAGAATAATATATCGATATTGCCTTCATAAGAAGTATACCCCACCTTACTACATGCCCAATGTAAAGTATCTATTATGATTTTATATCAAAATATAATAATTGTTTAATTATATTTGATAATAATATTATTTTATGTTTGTCCTTCATATCCATTTTATATATATTTAATATTCATCTTTAAATTGTCAATATTTATATTTTAATATCTATAGTGTATATATAATAATTATGATTGTATTATTATCTCCTGATTACAATTTTGTATTAATTTCATATCTTTTAATATTTATTATATTATATTGATTATGGTGTTTTATATGGTTAACTTATTTATATTAATTTATATATATATATATTTTTTATATCATAGTGATTATACTATTTAAATTGTTTAATGTATATATTTTAATATCGATAATATAATAATTATAATTATAATATTGTCTATGACAACTATAATTATAACAATATTCAAGTTGTAATTATTTATATATATTTATTTCCTTTTGTATTTACATTTTAGGGTTCCAAATCCGGGGACATGACAGTCAAATACACATTGACATGGGCAATACTCTGCCCGTACGCAATAGAGGATTACAACAAAATAAATTGATTTTATTAATTAAATCCAACACAATCTATGAATCTATGATAAAAATTTCACACACTATCTTCAAGTGACCTTTCTCGGCTTATACATATTTATGTAATCTGACCTTCAATTTGAGTCTCCACTCCCCCTTTCTCCAATTTGCACCTCCTTTATTCCCTCTTCTTCACAATACGCTTCTGCACAATTTCTATTCAAATGGTGTTTTCCTTCATCTCCAGACTACCCATTCCTCCTTCTTGTTGTATGGTGAATCCCATGTGTTCATGGTGCAACCTCTAATCTTTGTGCAGCTTGCTAACACTATCTTGCACTCCTTCTTACCCTAATCTTTGCACAACTCTCTAACACTATCATGTGCCCCATTTTACCCTCTTAATTTGTTCCTTCAACACAACCCTCTGTTATATTTCCTTATGTCTTCTTTTTCATACCTAACCTCTCTTATTTTGCATTTCCTTTTCTAGCTTGTGTGGCACAGTCTTCCCACCCTATTCTCCTCTACGCAGGCCCCTTTCACTTCACTCAATCTGATTTTTTTAAGTCTACACATTTTAATTCTTTAATTCTTGCACCTAACTCCTCCTGTGGAACAACCTCTTTGTCTAGGCATTGATTTAAATCAACATTTGTTAAGATCCCAAATGTTATAGCCATTTCCTAGTTTTAAATTGGCACGATAGTCTTCTACCATGCACCCTTGGTTACTCTCTAGAATTCTACAAGCAACCCTTCCTCTTTTATGTTGTGCTCACTCCTCTTAGCAGCCTGACACCTCCCCTCTTATCTATTTGAATGGGCAATTTCTTCCCCACATTTTTTTCAATGTCGCCCCTTACACCTCTCTAATATGCATTCTTTGTTTCACATTCCTCAAAATTGAAATGGTTTCCCAAAGGTTTTCGTGCCTCTTCCAATTCCACTTTCTTGCCTTATATTATTTTCATTTTATTCAGTTTTAAACCTTCAAAATGGCATTTTTTAAAATGCGCGATTCCTAGTGGATTCAATTTGTTCCCTTATTACACATTCCACACTATAAAAGGATATTACAGATCCACATACATATCATTGAAAGAAGCAAATATGTGGGCTACACTAAACAATATCATTCGTCAATCAACCAACAAAGCTGAAAATTGACTTCTGTGATAACTCTACATTGGATGCTCAAAATCAAATGAAAACTAACAAAGACATGTATTTCAACATCCCTAAGACATCCACCAAGTCGTTCTTCATCAAACCTCACAAAAATGAAATTTTAATGTTTCACCAAATAGCCAGCCGAAACAAAATAAATACATCTCTAAAATCAGAAAGGATCTTATTACAAAAATTTCAGCATCAATTCCATAATGGATTCAACAATCTGTCCATAAGAAGGTTCACCAATCAATTTCATTGAACTCCCAAAAAAATTGTTTTTTGTGTGATGTTGATTGTGCATTCACCTGAGTTCTCCTGCATCGGTAATAGTACTTCTATGAAAAGAAAGTCTATGGCTAATTTTTTGGAAGATATGATGGTTTCATCTTCAGTGGATGGTCATTTCTTTTGGGTACCCATGGGTGCTCTTTCTTCTGAATCAAAGTTACCTGTAGAGAAAACTATGTTTTGGCACCTGAGACTTGGCCACAATGTAGAAAATGGTCTAAGGACCTTGAAAAATTAAAACTTTATTGAAGGTTTTTTTATTGAAATCTTGAATTTGATTTCTATGAGCATTGCATTTATGGAAAATAAATTTGCGTTCAGTTTTACTCGAGTTCTCATAAATCTTGTGGTGTATTGGATCTTATTCATTCTAATGTGTTTGGTCCTCTAGATGTTCCTTGAATTGTAAAATCCATGTATTATGTTTCACTTATTGATGATTATAGTAGAAGGACATGGGTATATTTTCTAAAGAGTAAATTTGAAGTTTTCAGTCGATTAAAAAAATTTAAAGCAATGGTTGAGTTAATGCAGACTTGAAATAAAATAAAATGTTTGAGGACTAATAATGATGGTGAATTTTTCTCTAATGATTTTTATAGATTATGTAAATATTGTGGTATTCATAGATAAAATACAACTTCATATTCTCCACAACAAAATAGAGTTGCAGATGAATGAATGAGACATTGATGGAGAAGGATTGGAGTATGTTGAGTTGTTCTAGTCTAGAACAAAGGTTTTGGGTTGAAGTTGTTGCCACTGCTTGTTATCTAATTAACAGGTCTACTACATGAAATCTTGTTGATAGATACCTATAGAGGCATGTCAGGTCACAAGCCTTCATTAATACATCTTGTAGTTTTTGGTTGCAAGACATATGCACATGTGTAAGTGAATGAATTTGGAGAAAAGGCCATGAAATTTATCTTCATCTGATACATTTATGGTGTGAAAGGATACAAGCTTTGGGATCCTATTGCATAGAAGGTAATATATAGTAGAAGTGTTATTTTAAGAGAAACTAATCCAAGTTTTTTTATTATATTTCAACCAAAACAAATTAAATAGGAAGATGTGATTCAGCTTCCCTCTACACATGAGAAAGTTGAAATGAGTCCCCTATATAGACAAGAAGTTGAGGAGAGCTCATGTAGCTCTAAATCTTTAAAAGAGGAGGAAGAACATCCAACTTAGCTTGTTTGTAGGTCTATAAGGCATAGATAACCACCTGAAAGGTATTCACCTAATGATTGGAGATGTATCTTTCTTTGAATACTAACATGGATGAATCCAGATCTGTAGAAGAGGCATTAGCTATGAATGATGTAGAATCCTAGAAGATTTATATGAATGAAGAAATTAAAAATTTGAAAAAGAATGAGACATGGGATCTTGTACCATTGAATGAAGCACAAAAATGTATTGGTTGTAAATGGTTGTTCAAGAAAAATATTGGTTCAGATGGAGGTATTGATACGTACAAATAAATTTTGGTTGTGAAAGGTTACTCTCAAGTTGAGGGTGTTGATTATGCTGAGATATTTTCTCTTGTTGCAAAAATTACTTCCATTAGATTTTTTCTTTCTATTGTTGTTGCTTATGATTTAGAGGTTGAGAAAATGAATGTGAAAACTACTTTCCTTTATGGTGATATGGACAAGGATATTTATATGACACAACCAAAGCACTACATGGTGAAAGGTAAAAGTAATTTGGTTTACACATTGAAGAAATATGTGTATGACATAAAATAGAGTCCTCGGATGTGGTGCCATAAATTTGATACATATGTGTTGAGTTTGAAATTTGAGTGTTCTAAATCAGATCATTGTGTTTATTATAATATTGATGATGATCGTTTCTCATTTATTGCATTATATGTTGATGATATATTATTTATTAGTAAAGGAAAAGGTGTGATTTCAAAACTGAAGTATCAAATTGTAGAGAATTTTGACATAAAAGATCTTGGTGTAGCTAGACACATTCTTGGGATGGAAATTAGAAGAGATAGAGTGAACGGAAAGTTACGGCTTGGCCAAAGTAAGTATGTCCATTCAATTTTACAAAGGTTCAACATGCAGGATTATAGATTATTGTGTGTTCCTTTTTTAGCTAGAACAAAAATATCTATTTCAAATTGTCCAACATCGCCACCAGAGATGGAAGAAATGAGAAGAGAGCCTTACCAAAGAGCATTTGGAAGTTTGATGTATGCCATGGTTTGTACTAGACCAAACATTTCCCAGGCAATGGGAGTTATTTCTAGATATATGTCTAATCCTCATAGAGTTCATTAGGATGCAGTTAAAAGAGTCTTTAGATATTTGTGTGGTACCTTAGAGTATTTCTTGTGTTAAAGTGATTTGGCTGAAGATGAGATTTCCCTTGATATTCATGGTTTTGTGGATTTAGACTGGGAAAGTAATGTTGATAGTAGATGATCCACTAGTTCTTATGTGTTTACTATATTTGGTGGTGCAATTAGTTGGATGAGTAAGCGACAGGTTGTTTCTTTTTCCACTACTGAAGCTAAGTATATGGTAGCTACTCATTCTTGTAAAGAAGCCATTTTTCTTAAGAGACTATTCATATATTGGAATAAAAAAAGATGTGATATTTTATTGTGATAGTCAAAGTGCAATCTGTCTAGCTAAGAAATCAACATTTCATGTCAAGACCAAGCATATTGATGTGCATCATTTTTTAGAGATATGGTCGAAGATGGTAGGGTGAAGTTGGTTAAGGTAGATACTTTGATGATTTTTGTTGATTCTTTAACTAATCCTATGAGCACAAAGAAGTTCAAATGGTGTTTAGAGTCTATGGGCCTTTCAACCCCTAGCAATTAAGAGACAATGTGTATACTCCCTCTCGTTGCTCTTGTACTTGTTGTTCGACAAGTGGGAGATTTATTAGAAAATATATTTCAACCTTGCAATTACACAAGGTTTATTATTGATAGGTGAGCATGGGGGGTGCAAGGGGGTACCCCCTACAGGGGTCGGGGTGCTTCCCCCAACAACCAAATTTTATGTATATTTTATTATTATAAATCTAGACCATTCATCATTAGGTCTCAAATCTAATAGTAGATTTTTTTTGGCTTACCTTGCCTTAGAAGGAAACTCTATTTAATGAGGACATTATATTACAGCTATGCATTTTGATGTATTTTGGGAGTCTAATAGAGACCGTGTTGCCTCTAGATCTCTGGTTGGTGATACTCCTATGAGAATCTTGTTTTGCAAGTATATTGTAATCTTCGTGATTTCTAAATAATATATTAAGCAACTTTTAGAGTATGGAGTTTTTCTCCTGAAAGGCTTTTCCCCACATAAATCATTGTGTTTTGGTATGCATGATATTTATGTTTATTTTTATTTAAGTTTTTGTAACTATTGTAAATATCTATAAAGTTTTGCATTATCCTTCTCTCAAGATTAGTGTAGGAAGTTGTTATGCTATCTTAGCTTCCTTACACTTGTTTCTTTAGAAGGAATGTTTGATAATGTTGATTTTTATAAAGAAAAAAGTAAGCCTAAATTATCTCCTAGGATTATCTACATTGTTAAAATATTAAAACTAACAAGGAAGAAAATATTGACAACGTTATTAAAAAGGTATACAAAATGCTTTTCTTCACTTTATGGTGAACTGAAGGATTATAGGGAATATTTTTTCGAGCATAAAATTCCATTGGAGCCTAATACAAAGTCATTTAGATAGAAGATACACCATATCCACCCCTCTTAACCCTCAAATGAAAAAAGAGCTAATGAAGTTGAAAGAGGGAGGCATTATTAAACTGGTCAAAAATTTAGAGTGGATCTCAAACCTTGTTCTAATAAAAAACAAGAATGGGGATATTAGTCTATGTGTAGATTTTAAAAAAATATTTATCAAGCCCCTTAAGGACAATTGTCTGCTACCTAGTATGGGTCATTTGTTGCAATAGGTAATGGGATCAAAGATAATGTTTATGGTGAATGATTTCTTGGGTTATAATCAAGCCATGCTCAAAAAAATTGAGAAGCATAAAATGGCCTTCACCATGACATTAGCGAACACTTGTATATGTTCAGATGTCATTTTATTTAAAGAATGTTTAGGCCATATTTCAAATAATTATGGATGTTACCTTTGCAAGCCTTATAAATAAAATTATGGTTATCTACCAAGATGATCTAACTACATACTACAAGGATCAAAATGTTCATTGCATTTACATTGGAGTTGATCTTCCAAAGGTGTTTAGAGTAGGATATCTTTGAATCCCAAGAAAATTATTCTTGGTGTAGAAGGAGGAAAGCTCCTTGGAAATATTGTGTCTAAGGAGAGGGTGAGTATTGATTTAGAACATGTCAAAGAAATAAACCTTATCCCCCAACCCAAAAAAATCAAGGCAATCCAATCATTCTTTGGATACATATTTTTTGTCAGGATGTTTTTTCTTAATTTTATCGAGAAAATGAAGGCCATTTCCAAGGTTTTAAAGAAGCGAGAATCATCATGTTGAGATAAGGAATCAATTTATTCCTTTATGGAAATCAAAGAAGATATTAAGAATGCATTAGTGCTGGAAAAACTTGACTACTCTAAGCCTTTCCAATTATTTTCCTTTGCATCATTTTATACTATTGCTACTATTTTTCTATAGAAGAAATATGAGGGACATGAGAAACCAACATCCTTCTTCAACAAGTGCTTACAAGATGTTTAATTAATTTATTCCATCATGGAAAAAAATGCATATGCTCTTGTTAAGGTTGTGAACAATTTTAGACCTTATCTTGTGGGAACCAAAATCACAACCTTTATTCCACACACACTAGTTTGAGATATTATATCTTAATGTGATATAGAAGACATTAGGAAAAATATGTAGATGGATCAAAAATATCCAAGAGTATGACATGGAAGTGAAGACAACTAAATTAGTTAAGGTTCAAGGCTTAGCTAAATTAATGGTCAATGCCAATTTGGATATTTTGAAGTCCATTAATTAGGATCTAACCCATATTTTATCCCATGTCAATTGAAGGATTGTTCTTGGTATAAGGATGTTATATTTTATTTAGAAAACTTAAATTTCTTGTTTGAGCTAAATGACAAGAAAAAGAGGACATTGAGGCTTGAAGCTAAGAGATATGTGTTGCTCAAGGGATAATTGATCTAGAGAAACCTTTATGGCATGCTCCTAACATGTTTATATGAAGAGAAATTTGTAAGTTATTGAGGAATGAAACCAAGAATTGTGTGGTGTTTATTATACATCAAAGAACACTGCTCATAAATTTATGAGAGTTGGTTATTGGTGGACGACATTGTTTAGAGATGTGGCAAAGTTTGTAAAATGTTGTGATGCTTTTAGAAGTTTTCTGGTAATTTAAAATTTGCAAGTGCACTCCCCCTTACAATCATTTTGGGTGAGGCTTCATTCCAATAGTGGGGAATATAATTTATCATATAAATATTAGAAAAGTCTAGAAATAAATACAAGTAGATATTGGTGGCCATCCCTACAAGAAACACCACCTCAAAATTAGTGTTGGACTTTCTATTGAATAATATTCTTACCAAGTTTAACATGCCATCTAGAATAGTTGTAGATAATGCAATATGTTTTAAATCTTGAGATTTTGTAGACATGTGATTACAATATGAGATCTAATTAACACACTCTTCAATTTATCATCATCAAAGAAATGGACAAGTTGAGTTAAACAAAAAATGCATCATGAACTTTATTATTAAACTTTGGATGTAAATAATAAAATATGAGATGATAAGTTAAATTGTTTTGTTTAGTTGGACAAGGTAAATTATAAGAAGGCTATTGGGAAGAGTCCATTTGAATTGGTATGTGGTGTTGAGGCAAAAATTTCAATCAACCTTGATTTATAAATCTAAAAATTACTAAAAAAAATTGAAGGGGAAGAGGAAAGTGTTATTTCCTAAAGGGTACATGAGTTGGAAAAATTGGAGGGGACAAGGAGGGCTACCCACAAGAGGAGTTTTTTGAGAAAATAAAAAATAAATTACCTCTTTGATAAGTGGGATATCAGGAGGGAGTTTCAAATTGGTGATTTTATCCTCATGTGGAATTCTAGGTTTGAAGATAAGGTTAAACATGAAAATTTGGATGCCTTGTGGGTTGGGCCTTATCAAATTGTTGAAGGATGCAGTCAAGGAATGTTGCACATGTGCTTACAATTGATTATGTGAGCCTTCCATAAAAAAATTACTTGTCATAGATTTGAGGTGGCTTTTAAAACAACCCATGGTTGTCAATAGTGGTTTAGGCACTAATTCCAAGCACTAACAAATTCTAATATTTCACCAAAATTTTGACATGTGAGGAGGAAAAACCAAAGAGCCAGGGGAAGCTTGTAGCATTCAATGGGGATACCATTTGAGTTCTAAAAAATCTCCATAGTGCTAAGTAGCACTTAGAGCATCAAAATGTGTAGGACGAGGGAAATACTTATGGAAACTAGTATCATTTTAAAATATGATTTTAAAAGGGTTTTGACCACCAATTGTAGTAGCAATAAGTAAATTAACTCACTCACCTGCCAATGTCTATTTTCCCACCAACACACCCCTTATTTTCTAAGTAGAACTAATGCCCAATGCAACACATGCAGATAGAAGATAAACTCCCATACCCCACCAATACAATAAGGACATGATTGTATATGTTTTAGAGTGATGAAATGATTGAAATCCCTAATATTTAGATATGGTCACCACCTGCATTTGCAAGAAATTACAAATTTTTAGGGCCCTCGTGCAAGATTGCATATTTGATTTTTTAGATACTCCAGAAGAGTATATATAGATTTATTTCTATTTTACAAGGCATGGGGAATCGATTGGAGAAAAACATAGAACCAAAACGACTTATAGGGTTCTTATTTCCAAAAGAGAGAAGATACTATTTTATAATTTGATGAATTGGATTTTTCCCAAGCTTATAATGAAGTCATTGTAATCCTTTAAGAATGAATTCCAAAGTGTATAAGTGGCATTGAGTGAGTGTCTCCATTAATTTTGTGTTTATATATATATATATAAGTTGTCAATCAAAAGGATTTAAAAAATCTATAAATATTTTGCATAGTGTCTTCATAATAGTGAACGAAATGTTCATGTTTATTTATGAATTAGTAAGCAAACTCATTAAATATTTTTCATTTTTTTTGTTCTTAGAATACATGTGTAATACCTAGTTTGCTTATGAGTTATGAGATAGATAGTTTTTTATGAAATCTTCATTAAGATTCCATATTATGATTCAAATCAATATGTGTTTTGTATGAATTCATGACCCTATTGTTCTACTAGAATATGCATCAATCTATTGTAAAATCCACTTCTCATCACCCCAACACCTAAATGATCCACTAAAATTATTATTTTTGATCAAATTTAGGTAGTTTTTCCAACTTTTTAGGTGATAAGGAATAGGCAAGTCAAAACTATCCTCAAGTATTATAGGGATGAAAAAATATAATAATCACATGTCAATGCCATAAATGAATGTTAAAACATACAAGATGAATCAAATCATGACAGTTCTCTTTCACTCAAAGTCTAAATCCACTCATCAACTTAAGATATAATCATCTAAGTACTTATAATTAACTAAATAAAGAATGACTTAACATGTAATGATTTATCACTAGTACAATCAAATCCATCAAAAACTAAATCCTAAATAAGGACAATAAATCACATAATATATTATGAGGAAAATAATTAACATGAACATCTATATAATCAACATGAGATGCTAAAGATATATTCTCATCCATAAAATATATCACATCTCTAAACTCCCCATGAAATGAATCACTCAATGAATATAATTTTAGTAGTATAAAATGGGACTATAATCATGCCATATAGAGAGAATAACATCAAAAGGCTCAACATCATGAGTATCTATAAAAATGAAAACCTCATCACATAAATCATCTCCCCTAGATGTGTTCCTAGTAGGTAGGGCTACATCATTATCCATCACCCTAGGGGATTAATCCTCATGAATCATATATTAAAATGAGGCAGTCATCTAGGATGCAAGGAAAAACATCAACAAAGTGTGTGAAAGAGGATAAGGTAGATAAGCATGAGAATAATCATTAATATGGAAGAAGGATGCAATATCATCAAGGACTGAGAGATGTGATGCAATACAATGTGAAAATACCTTATAATCCTTGACATATGTATGAAGGTCATCACAAAATAGAGAGCCATAAAAATACACGATGAATGGTACAAAAATGAAGCAAAATCAAGAAAGGGTGGGAGGGTACCAATCAAGAGGATATCATGTAATGAAAATACAAAACCTTGATCCAAAATATAGAAATGACATCAATAAAGGGTAGACCAAGATCTAATCAAATTTTAAATGAAAGGATTACAACTAAAAATATTAGATATTAAGTCCTAATATAGAAGGAATAATCCCTAGTGTGTAAGAATGTCGTATTTACCAATTTAATGTATGGTAAAATAACATACCTTATACATTTAAATATCTTAGGTAAACAATTAGATTCAATTGCAATGAATAAACAATTAACTTAGGATAAAGAGCTAGGACTATTAATGCTTCTAAAATAAATAATGAAAATAAAATGAATAAAATAATTTAATACTTGGTTCTAGGTTCGATAAAGATTTGATTGTGATAGATGTTGCCAATTGATTTCCCAATATATTAGAAAATTAGTACTTGTCAAATGGTTACCTTGAGGCTAAGATATTAGTGTCCAATTTATTTTAGTTTCACTTAAATGCAAGTATAGAATTATTCTATATGATTATAGAACTAAACGAACTACATAGATTTGAACCTTGCCCCGAGTCTAAACTACATTGAAACTAATGTTAAAAATCTACTTGTCTTGATGTCTAGAACCTACGCTTATAAAGGAGCAGTGCCTATATATTTTGTTTAAGATTTTATTATTCTTGGATTGTTCTCCTTTGACCAAAACCTTATTACTACAATGATCAAATATAACAAGTAGCCATAGAATATTTCTAAAGTGTTGATGTCATCTTATTTATATATACTTGAAAGATAATGTACAATCTGTAATGAATCTCATGTATGAGATCTTAGATAATAGATGATGCTAGATTATCCAATAATGAATTGAGGTTGGTTTTTTATACAACACCTTATTGTGCAATTCAAATATTGTCATGCTTTCCTTACTCATAAAAATAAATTAGAATGTGGAAATATGAGCCCGATTTTAAAATTTGAACTTAAAAGTTCAAGGTCATTTTTGTGCTTGTAGACTTAACCTAGGCCAATTCTACATCCATAGATTTGATCCAGCATATCAAAAAAATAAAATGAGAATCGCACTTATCTTTAACAATACATGAAAATAAAATTAAACTAAAATAAAGTTATTTACTAAATTCCAGATAAAAATATATTATTTTATACATCAACCATATACTAAAAATAACAAATAAAAATAAACTTAAATTATTTTTAAAATTACAAAATATAAATTTTTCAGCATTATCATACCAAACTTTGTTTAAAAAATAAATAATGATTCAAAGAAAAAATATTTATAACATTAAAGATTCAAAAGCCACCCATAATTGAATTTCTATTGATTGTTGATGAACTTCTGGGCATCAAATCACGTAATTCTCCTCTTAAAACAATGCCATGTCATGTCATGAAGATAAATTAATTCTTTTTAAAGTGATCTGGATCATGCCATAACTTCACTTGTGTTACTGTGTTGCAGTAGAATACCATTGAAAAATGCCCAAATGTTTGCCTAATTTTTCCATTAGTTTTTTGAATCCATGATCTTCAGCTCTATATTATGCTATCTATGGCCGGCTGTAAGCATGCTGTCATGAGCAGCTGCACCTAAACCCAATAAGATCTGTTTGATTGTGTCTGTTACTTTTTCTTTTATTTTAATTGAATTAAAATAATATTAAATTACAAATAGAAGATTACATCACAGTTAGATAATGCTCAGACAACAAACAATCCGTTGATCTTCAGTTCTTTTAATGGTATGGATTGTTTAATGTGTGTAAAAGTTGTCTAATAGATATATGTTATATTCTTATTATTCTTTGTTAGATTGTTATATTGTTTGCTACAAAGCTCTATTATAGTTATAAGGAAGAATTTGTTGAGTGTAAGTCTTTAATTTTTGTTAGTTTATTTTCTATTTTTTTCCCTTTTCATAGGTTTAGGTAGAATTTAGATAAAGAGTTGATCTTATAATCTTAGGGTTTAACTCTTAAATTTATATCATATTTACGAGGCTTTTTATACTTGGTGGTCTTGCATGACATATTTGTCATAAACCAACATTTAGACTTGTGTGTGTGAATATGTGTACTAACTAAAAGGATAAACAAACACACAAATGTAACATTATATCAAAAGAAACTAATTTAAAGATAAAACAAACTCTAAAACAATAGTTCCTTCAAAAACGTCTTATTGTCCTCTATTTCCAAGGATTCGATGTAATTTGTTGGCTCTCAGTTGGTGTAAGCAACAACTTGGTAGAATGACAACTTAGAGAACGAGATTATGCAACATGCATGTCTATTATGTAATGATATGAAAAGATTAAGCTAAGATATGAAGGATAAAATGCTATGCTTAAGAAAACAAGATGGCTAAATGCTGGATAAAATGCAACTATAATAATCACACTAAATTCACCAAATCTAGGATCTTTTTCAACTCACAAAGAGGTTGTATTCAGAGTTTTGGAGACAAAAGTCTGTTGGCAAAGATCGACTATTGAGATTCAACCCTATCAAGATGAACGGTGAGAGATTGAGAAATTGAGAGAAAGATGGAAGGTGGAGAAAAAGGTGGAAGATGTTTTCAACCCACAAAACCTTTTCCATTCAAAAATGAAGGACAATTTTCATTTGTGCATTTCAATTATAAGGAGTTAGTTGGTAGTTGAGGATAAATCCTATAAAATAATTAAGTTATTTAATTATATGTGACAAGGATTTTAGAAGCTTCCATAATTAAATAATTAATTTTTAATTATGTGTGAGAGATGAAAAAGGAAGTTCATTAAATATTTAAAATATTTAATTATGTGCGAAGTGAGAAAGGTGTTTAATTAAATGTAAAATGAAGAATTTGACATAATGAGTTTGGAAAAATATTTTTTTATTTGATTTTGAAATTAAAACTTTAAAGTAACATGATAATTAATATAAATAAATTATAAAATTTATTTAATTAATTAAGAGGAGGATGGAAAATGATAACAATTAAATAAACTTATTTATTTAATTGAATTTAGAAGAATTGGAAATAATGAACGATATAAAAAAATAATTAAATTTATTTATATGTAGATGACTTTAGAAGATTAATTAAATAATTCATATTAAATTAATTATTAGGCTTGATTTATTGTGACCATTTTTAGATGTATATATTTTGCCCCTCTTTGAAGTGATGTGTTTTACGTATTGTTTCAAAGAAAAATTCAGATAACGAAAATTTTGCCCTTGACTTTAAAAAATTGATTGATGATGCTATATGACCCCTCAGGAGATAAATTGTGAGTTTGAAGACTTTGATGATGATTTGAAGATTCTGAGATATTTAAATTTGTTTCATCGATTTATCTCTCGAAATAGCGCTCTGCGTGATGAAAATAAAAATAACCCAACTTTTTTTACCCCCTTAAAAGGTGGAAAATGGTAAAAGTCATTGTCATTTGAACAGTTACAGTTGGTGAAAACAAAGCTTTGTGAGAGAAGAATTTGAGATGTCGATCCATTATGAGCACCACCGATTTGAGCGGGTCCGATGACATCAGCGACCAACAACATATGGACCTCCGGTAAGATTGTACAACCCTTCTTTGTGAATTTTTAATGAATTTTTAATGAATTTTTAGATTTTTTTGAATTTTCAAATTATGTTTTAGCACATTGAAAAACATTTTAGTGCATACGAGCCTTAGTTTAGCAGATAGGCTAGGAAAAATAGTCAATCTAGTATAGCGCATAGATCATGTAGATTAGCGCATTGAACTACTAGAGTAGCGCACATGCCAAATTAGCACATAGGTGAAAACCTCACGCATAGGGTGCTCAAATAGCGCATAGATTGAGGGATTTAGCATATTAGCTAGATTAGCGCATAGGATAGATAATCTAGCGCATCCACCTGATAGAATAGCACATACGCTGAAATAACGCATCTACTCTCTATTTTAGAGCATCCATGGATAAAGTAGCGCATCTATTGATTTAGCGCTTTGATTGTCTGTTTTAGCGCATCCATGAATTTTAACTGATTTTGCATGTTTGAGACATAACTGATGGTTCCTTGATGTTTGTTGCAATATTAGACAACTAATTTGATGAATTTAAGTAGCATCAAGGATAGATTAACGTGATTTTGATAGAGATCTGATAAATTTGTTCTCATGTTGAAAACAAATAGTAAAATGATTGTTTTTGATGATGTTGATTCTCATAAATTTGCTTTCTGAAATAAAAAACAAATAGTAATGATGATTTTTTGTTGACTGGCTATTAAATTTGTCTTCCTGCTTGAAGAACAAATAGTAATGATAGTCTTGATATATTGCCGATGATGATTTGATTATAAGGATTCAGATAAATTTGCTTTCATGTTTAATGAAAAAAAATAGTAATGATGATATGATTTGCTTGCCTGATATGATTTGACATGATTACTTGATTTCCTGATTGATTTTCCTTTTTGATGATCTGATTGATTTATATGGGTATGATGTTATAGGAGGATTTTAAAATCCTCCAGATCAGAGAGAGGTTTCCCCGCACTTGGGATATGATTCCCGGATTGACCCAGCCAGAGGTTGGGGTGATTGCGAGATGTGGATTGGGTTCACTTCTCAGCATCCCACAGTATATGGTCAACAGGGCACTGTTGACTACTCTGGCCGAGAGATGGCTTAGTGTGTTGAGAATACGTGCCTCAAACTCACTAGAAAAGACCTTGGTTTTGTCACTGAGCAGCTAAGAGTTATGATAGTCCCTTTACCGCTTTACCGTAGATGCTTATCAGAGAAGCCACGGTGGCACGGTTATCGCCATACCGCGAGTTTCTTCAGATAGTCTCGCGGTGGCGCGGTTACTGCCATACCGCAGAGCCTCTCGTCAGTTGATGCGGTGGTGCGGTTACTGCCATACTGCAAGTGAGTATTGGTCAATGAGCGGTGACGTGGTGAGCCTTGGCAGTCTGTTTGGCAATTCACCGCCACACCACGGGAAGCTTTGAACAATGAAGTGGTGGTGTGGGATGGTCACCGCTATACCGTGGAGGTGTACGGAAAGTCTTGCAGTAGAGCGGTGTGTTATGTCCAAACCGCAAGCGGTTATCGGATGGTCAGTGGTTGTGCGGGGTGGTCACTGCCATACCGCGGAAGTATGTAAACTGATGAGCAGTAGCGTGGTTACCACTACTCCACGAGCGTTGTCAACCTATCTAGATGTAGCAAGTAAACCGCCACACTGCAGAGGCTTGATGAATATGAAGCGATAGTGCGGTATGAAGGAAAAAGAACATTGACTCATTGACTGTTGATGTGTATGTTGATCAATGGTTGTTTGTTGATTGGGCAGAGGTCGTTTGGATTCCTGAGCAGTTTGACGGTTGGATGTTTGAACCAAACCAACTATGCAAAGAATGAATCGGTCATTGCAATTGCTATACATTGCAACGAACAGGAATTGTAATGGGTTGGATAGTTCGACAAATGAGTGATCAGAATTTTGTGAACTTCATTGTATGTTGAATGAAAGCATTGTAATAGTGTAATTTGATACAAGGTTGATCAGGGAAATGTTGCTGCTATAGAATTGTCATATGAAAAGAAGAGTATGTAACTTGTATGTAATTTGATTATTGTAATACAAGTAATATTTCTTTGGTGTGGTGGTTTTTCTCCCATAAGGGTTTTCCCAAGTAAATTTGGTGTCAATTGTGTTATGTGTTTATTTCTCAATTTTTTTATTTCTTTCATGTGTGTCTTAATGAACTGCAATTGTAAAAATTAGAAGGCATATCTCTCTTCTCCTCTAAGTCTTGGCATTAGGAAAATTTGTTCCGTAATCGAATTTTTCCTAACAAGTGGTATCAGAGTCTGGCCAGTTGTGTTATCCTTGTGGGTAGATTGGTTTTTTGTGTCAATTTCTATTCAGTGGGAGTTTTGTAGAAGTCTTGAATTTGTCTAATTATAGAGTAAGATGGCAATGACAAGTACATCTGGAAGGATTGAAATTGAGAAATTCAACGGCAGCAATTTTGAGGTGGAAACTTAAAATAAAGAAAAATAAAGTGTCTAAGGACTGACAATGGCGGTGAGTTTTGTTCTGATGAGTTTGAAAGGTATTGCAAAGACCATGGGATTAAGAGGTATAAGACAATGCCTTACACTCCACAGCAAAATAGAGTTGCTGAAAGGTTAAATAGGACATTGATGGAGAAGGCAAGAAGTATGTTGAGCAATGCTGGTCTGGAGCAGAAGTTCTGGGCTGAGGTTGTGGCTACAACATGTTACTTATTGAATCTATAACCTTCTTCAGCACTTGTTGATATAACACCTATAGAAGCTTGGTCTGGTAAGAAGCCCTCTCTCATACATATTCATGTTTTTAGCTGCGAAGCATATGTTTATGTGTCAGATGTGAAAAGATCTAAATTGGACAACAAAGCTGAAAAATGTATCTTCATTGGGTATGGCCTTGGTGTGACAGGATACAAGACTTGGAATCCTGTGACAAAGAAGGTATTGTACAATAGAAGTGTAATCTTCCGGGAACTGAAACCTTCTTCAGTGGATCTGCAGTCAAGGATGAAAGAAGAGGAAAAGAAGAATGATGTTGTTGAGATACCTCTAACTCCAGAAAAAGAGGAACAACACATTGAAAGTGTATCTGAAACTAATGAGAGTTTGAGCAGCTCTGAGAGTTCTGAACAAGAAGAAGAACCACAACCTCAGCCTCAGCCTATGAGGAGGTCTACACGTGAGAAGAAACAACCAGATAGGTATGGATTCTCTATGTTAGATTATAGTTGTGCCTATGCTTTGATTACTAACACGGGTCAGCCTAGGACTGTAAAAGAGGCAATTGAAATGTCTGATTCAGATTCCTGGTTGGAAGCCATGAATGAAGAAATGGCATCATTAAGGAGAAATGATACCTGGGATCTGGTTTCATTGCCTGAAGGTAGAAAGCCTGTGGGCTATAAGTGGGTGTTTAAAAAGAAAATTGGTTTGGATGGTTGTGTTGAAAATTATAAAGCGAGGTTGGTTGCAAAAGGTTATTCCCAGGTAGAGGGAATTGATTATGGGGAAAAATGTTCTCCTGTAGTAAAGATGACATCTATCATATTTCTTTTATCACTTGCTGCAGCATATGATTTGGAGATTGAGCAAATGGATATGAAGATAGTATTTCTTCATGATGATCTTGAAGAAGAAATTTATATGTCCTAGCCTGAGCACTTTGTGAGAAAAGGTAAAGAAAATCTAGTTTGCAAGTTGAAAAAATATTTGTATGGTTTGAAGCAATCACCTAGGATATGGTACCAAAACTTTTACACATTTGTTTTGTCTTTGGGATTTGTAAGATCAAAATCAGATCATTGTGTGTACTACAAGACTAAAAATGATCGGATTCTTATTATTGCCCTTTATGTTGATGATATGTTGTTCATAGGAAATAGTAAGTTAATGATTTCTGATCTAAAATCTCAGTTGTCTGCAAAGTTTGAAATGAAAGATCTTGGTGTAGCTAGGTATATTTTAGGGATGGAAATAACTAGGGATAGAAAAAGTAGAAAACTTTGGCTTAGCCAGAGTAAGTATATTAATAGTGTTCTAGAGAGATTTGGTATGAATGATTGCAAGCAGCTAGTTGTTCCAGTTTTGCAGGGAATGAAGCTATCTATTGAAGATTGTCCAAAATATCCTACTGATATGGAGGACATGACTAGATTGTCTTATGCTAGTGCGGTTGGCAGTTTAATGTATGCAATGGTCTATACAAAGCCAAACATTGCCCAAGCAGTGGGAGTTCTTAGCAGATTTATGGTGAATCCAGGAAGGACACATTGGGATGTTGTGAAAAGAGTGTTTAGATATCTGAGGGGCACTTCAGAGTATGCTTTGTTTTACCATGGCAATTTGGTTGGATCACAAAGGACTCTCAGCATTCATGGATATGTGGATTTTGATTGGGCAGGGGACATTCAGAGTAGAAGGTCCACCATTGGATATATTTCATGTTGAATGGTGGTGCAATTAGTTGGATGAGCAAGCGACAGGCTGTAGTTACTTTGTCCACTATGGAGGCTGAGTACATGGTAGAAACTCACGCCTATAAGGAATCCATTTGGCTCAAAAGGTTGTGTTCTGATATTGGTTTTGATGTAGGGCAGATTATTATTTATTGTGACAGTTAGAGTGCTATTTTTCTCGAAAAAATTCCATATTTCCATGCCAGGACGAAACATATTGATGTACAGTATCACTTTGTACGAGATATGGTGGAGGATGGAAAGGTCATTTTAGATAAGTTGGATACTCTGAAGAATTTTGATGCATTGACAAAGTCAGTGAGCATGGACAAGTTCAGATGGTGTTCAAGTTCAATGGGTCTTGGGGTCCAGAATTTTCAATGACTTTAGGTATTGAAAAGGGTTCAGTGAGTTCTTCGTCAAGTGGGAGATTTTTGAGAATACTTGCCTCAAATTCACTAGAAAAGACCCTGAATTTGTCACCGAGCAGTTAAGAGTTTTGTTCATGCCTTTACCGCTTTATCGTAGGTGCTTATCAAAGAAGTCGCGGTGGCGCAGTTACCACCATACCGCAGAGCCTCTCGTCAGTCACTGCGGTGGCACGGTTATCGCCATACCGCAGAGCCTCTCATCAGTCACTGTGGTGGCACGGTTACCGCCATACCGCAAAGCCTCTCATCAGTCACTACGGTGGCGTGGTTATCGCCATACCGCAGGTGAGTATTGTTCGGTGAGCGGTGACGTGGTGAGCCTTGGCAGTCTGTTTGGCAATTCACTGCCACACTGCGGGAAGCTTTGAACAACGAAGCGGTAGTGCGAGATGGTCACCGCTATACCACAGAGGTGTACAAATGGTCTTGCGGTAGAGCGGTTTGTTACTGCCAAACCGTAGGCGGTTATCGGATGGTCAGCGGTTGTGTGGGGTGGTCACCGCCATACTACAGAAGTATGTAAACTGACAAGCAGTAGCGCGATTACCACTACACCATGAGTGTTATCAACCTATCCAGCGATAGCGAGGTAAACTGCCACACCGTGAAGGCTTGATGAATACGAAGCGGTAGCACGGTATGAAGGAAAAAGAATGTTGACTCGTTGACTGTTGATGTGTACATTGATCAATAGTCATTTGTTGACTGGGCAAAGGTCATTTGGATTCCTGAGCAGTTCGACAGTTGGAAGTTTGAATCGAACCGACTATGCAAAGAATGAATCGATCATGGCAGTTGCTATTCATTGCAACGAACGAGAACAGTAATGGGTTGGATAGTTCAACAGATGAGTGATTAGAATTTTGTGAACTTCATTGTATGCTAAATGAAAGCATTGTAACAGTGTAATTCGATACAAGGTTGATCAGGGAAATGTTGTTTCTATAGAATTGTCATCTAAAAAGAAGAGTATGTAACTTATATGTAATTTGATTACTGTAATACAAGTGATCTTTCTTTGTTGTGGTGGGTTTTTCTCCTGTAAGGGTTTTCCCACGTAAATCTAGTGTCAATTGTGTTTTGTTTTTATTTCTCAGTTTTTTTATTTCTTTCATGTGTGTCTTAATGAACTGTAATTGTAATCATTAAAAGGTATATCTCTCTTCTCCTCTGAGTCTTGGCATTAGAAAAATTTGTTCCGCAATCGAATTTTTCCTAACATAGTGAGCATAATACTTTTCACTTGCCTACTGGAGAGATCACAATTACACCGAAGGATGTTTATAGGATATTAGGGATCCCTGTGGTTGGCGAGATTGTGGTCTATGACCACAAGGAGATTGGGGGGAAAGATGCTTTGAGACGAGTCTTTCAGGACCCACACATTGTGGCTATGAGATCCCTTAGAGGGAGATGGTTCAGGGTTATGCCCCACTTCCTTCAGTTTTTGTTGGCTTCATTGGTGGCTTCTTATGTCCCGACCACCAGTCGAAGGGACTATCGGTTGGTTGGGGTCGGATATTGGAGGACATAATCCTCCATCAGACTAGATACACATGGGGTTCTTGCATGTTAGCCCATCTATATCACGATCTCCATCAAGTGGTATACACATATGGGAAGAGTATATCTTTTGAGGTCATGCTGCTTCAAATTTGGGTGTGGGAGCATATCGGCATTACCCACTCTTTTGCAGGGAGAGATATACCTATCGGCCATCCTTACATTTATGCTTACATAGGTTCACTTGTCCAACCTAAGTTGGGAAAGTTAGAGTACTGGAGGAGGGTGTTGGATGACATGGACATAGTCATCTAGAGGTTGTATGTGGACTACGAGGCTTGGGATTTCAATGATTTAGAGTTGCCATATTGCAGTATGGCGAGATATTTGATTGGTCGCACCCCTTTTATTATTGAGCATTTTTTGGTGATGCGGGTACTTAGACAGTTTGGTCGAGTGTAGATGATGCCATAGGGTGTGGCCCATTATGCCAGACATCGAGAGAATGTTGCAGAGTGGGGTCCATTTATCCCCTATGAGGCAACCAGGGCAGAGTTTACTGGATTATAGCCAAATTTTTGGGACTATCATCCAGAGGTTACAGATGCACGCATGACAAAGGAGTATGTTGCATACTTCTATACACATTCATTCCCTAGGATGACTAGTCGAGATGAGCCTACCCCATTGTTAGATGTTCCAGCATTATAGAGGGCACGGAGGCAGCCGCAGGCACAAGCAGAGGCAAGGGCACAGGCAAGTACATAGGCAGAGGCACAAGCATAGCAGCCCAACAGAGGAGGAGGAGAGGACGTGGGTGGCAATGTTGTTATGGATATTGATGAGGGGTCGGAGTAAAGTGATGATGACGATGATGATGATGATGATGATGGGGATGACAGGGGTGGTGGGCAGAGATTCTTCTTTGATGTCCCATTCAGTACCAAACCTAGGACAGTTAGAGTAGTGGAGTAGCCAGTTGTAGGCCCTTCACATATCACTATCAAGGCTCCATTTCAGGGCTAGATTGATTCTTTACAGTCACAAGTACAGGCTCTCCAGATCTAGTTAGTGCAGGCACAGACTACCATCACGTAGTTATAGGCACAGATGGCTTAGCCACCACCCTCAAACCCACAGATAGCTCAGTTGATGGCCAAGAGAGATAGTCTCAAACATCAGTGTTTACAGGTAGAGGGGGTAGCTAAGAGATTTCTTAGATCAGTACAGGGTACCTTTATCGGAGAGGTCATTGCAGAGGGTTTGGAGACTGCTAGAGAGTGTGATTTTTATCAGCATAGATATCATGAGGTAGTGCCCCCTGAGTAGAGAGTGGCTTATACCTTGTCAGGCACCAGGTCCTGCACCCACTCATGCGGTCACACCAGGAGTGCCATCAGGAGTGTGGGTCATCTTTTTAGATGAGAGATAGGTGATACCAGTGGCAGGGATCCAATGAGACCGACTACCTCCCGAGATAGCAACAGTCATGATCCACATAGTGGTGCTCCTCAATGATGATATTGTATACCCCATTTTGTCACATTTTATGTATCTCTTTCAGACATCTGATATCATTGTACCCTTGAACATTTATGATGATGAGATTATATATGATATACGATGATGGTTTTGATATGCATGTGTCCTTTATTATGCTATGATGGATTTTTATGTAAGCATTTTTATTCCTATATGTTATGTTGTTTATGATTATGATGATGTATTTTTATGGATGATGATCCTATGTATGATGTTATCTATCTTATGATGCGATGATTGTGATGATTATGCACATGATACGATGATGTAAATGAAATGTGAATGCATTTTATGATGTTTTATGAAATGGATGCAATTTATTCTTTTCGATGTATGCTTATATATGATGATGCAATGATGTGGGCATGTTAAATACAAAAGGAAAATGATAATGAAATGAAATTAATGAGAATTTAATGAATGATGTTGTGAAATATGATTTGATGAAAATGATGTATAAATATGATATGAAAATGAAATGATACTAATAAGGATATGAAAATGATGTGAAAGTATAATATTGATGATATGATATGATATGTAAATATGATAATGAAAATGAACATGAGAATGAGGATATGTAAATGATAGAATGATAAATGAAAATGTAATGATATGAAATTATATGAATAAATGATATGAATAATGAGAATAAAAATAATAATGAAATGAAAATGATACAAATATGAAAATAGATGATGAAAATTAAAAAAATGAATGATACATGTTTTATGAAAAATGTCGTAAAAATGAATACTAAATGATATAACTCTATTAAAAAAAATGATAATGAACTGATATGAAAAGATGTGAAAATGACATGAGATTAATAATGTTATGATATGACATGGAAAAATGATAATATGCAAATGATGACACAAAACGATAATGCAAAGATGGTAATGATATTGGAATGCAAAATGATAATGTAAAAATGTAAAATGATATGAAGATGAAAAATGATATGAAAGTGGAAATTTAAATGATATGAAACTAATGTTGAAAATGAAGTGATATGCAAGTGATGAAAAATTAAATGCAAAAGATGATATGCAACTAATGATGATATGAACATGATATGCAACTAATGATGAAAAATGATTTTACCAATGTCCAAGTGTACTCAATCTTTGTTTTTTTTTTCTTTTTTTTTAAATAATTATCTTTGCCAACCTCCAAAAATCTATTACACAACCACTAAATGAATGCCATCTATATGAATCATGCAGTCCTAAAAATTCCAAATGAACCACTCACTGTTGTCATTTTGTGAAACAATTTTGTGCTTGATTATCATCATTCAGCCTTTTGATATGTTGAAAGTTAGTACAAGTATCAAAGGGGATATTTTCACCGATGATGACCTGAGTACAACTTTCATGATGTTTGATATAGCAATTTAATACAAGCATTGAGGTATAATAGCACCAAGATGACCTGAGTATTGCTTGCGTAAACAGGAAGAAGTTAATCATTTTCCTATGCAAATCTTGAAATGTCATCAATGATACTTTTGAAAACCATATCTCGTGACAAATTTGCATAGTAATAATGATTAACTTACAGACAACAATCAAAGAAAAATCATACTCCTTCCTTGCGACTCTAGTTCAGTACATCATTGAGTCACTCTGGAAATATGATGTCATCAAATTTCAAAACAACAGTTCAACTTATGCTTTAAGTTTTTCATTGATTTTATTCAGATTAAGATCATCCAGTTTGGTTCAGTTTCATGTCTCATAGTTGTTTTGACCAGGTTTGATTGGATATTTGATTGTTGATCTGATATTCTGATACTTGACACATGTTGTCGTTTGTCTGCTCAAAGACCCAAAATTTGATTGCCCCCAGTGAGGTTGCACCTTAACTCTCGATTAGACACAACCTACTGTTAGGAATATAAATAATGATCATCAAGCCATGATGAAATCCTTGGAGTTTCAAGGAAATGTTATGTGCATGATACGGATATGATGGCGAGGATTGAATTTGTTGTTGATAAAAATGGCTATGAGAAATGCAGAATGTATCCTAATAGATGGGAGAGCCAATAAAATCACAAACAACACCTGTTTAACAGGTTTTCACCATTTGTTTTTATTGCACTTTTTTAGATTTTGCAATTTTTTTGTTGTTACCAAGATGCTTGTTTGCCAGGTTTTCATCAAGGCAACAATTTTTTTGATTTTTCTGTATTTTCTCTTCTTTTTTTTGTATTTTTGATCTTTTTGATTTTTTATATATCAAAAGGATGCCTGTTTGCCAAGTTTTCACCCTGATGATGATTTTTTCAGAACATTTTCTGATTTTTATGGATTTTTTCATGACTTATTATGCTATTTTTTCTATATTTCAAACATAGAACTTCTTCAGATGGATGTTGTTGGTTGGATATTCAAGCAGGTCCCCTTCTGGTGTGGATAGTTGATATGCCCCTGAGCCATATGTTGCAATGATGATGAATGGACCTAGCCAATTGGGCTCGAACTTGTCTTTATTTTCCCGATCTTGTTGGTTGTGTGGGTTTTCTTTTAGTACCAATTCGCCCACTTCAAATGCACGTGGTCGGACTCTATGATTGTAGCTACAAGACATAATTTATTGATAACCCTTCAAGTGGTTGGTTGCACCTTCTCGTCTCTCATCAAGTAACTCTAGTTCTTGCAGTCTTGAAACTCTGTAATCCTCATCGGTTATGAGTCCCTTCAATGAGACTTGAAGCGAGGGAATCTCAACTTCTAGTGGCAAAATTGCTTCTACTCCATATACCAAGGCGTATGGAGTGGCACCTGTTGGTGTGTGAATGTTGGTTTTGTATGCCCACAAAGCTAGATTTAATTGGACATGCCAATCACGGCTGACGTCATTCACTGTCTTCTTCAAGATCTTCAAAATTCTTTTATTTGAAGCTTCTTCTTGGCCATTTCCCTGTGGATAATAAGGCGTAGAGAACTTGTATTCGATATGAAATCTCTCACAATGTTCATCAACATCTTGATTTTTAAAAGGTTTTCCATTATCCATGATTATAGGACGGGGAATGCCATACCAACATATGATATAATTCAGAATGAAAGATGAAATTTGTTTGTCGGTCACTATTGTTAATGAAACAACTTCAATCCACTTAGTAAAGTACTTAGTGGTCGTGATTATGAACTTATGACCATTTGATGAAGATGCATGAATTTTGCCAACTAGATCTAGCCCCCACTAAGTGAAAGGCCATGTGGTAGTGAAGGGTTACAACTCTTGAGTAGGAGCGTGATTGAGGTTTCCATGAATCTGACATTTCAGACATTTCTTTACAAAGGTGAAGGATTCCTTTTCCATAGTTGGCCAATAGTAACCCATTCTTACAAGTTTCTTAGCCAAGGTTAGTCCACTCAAATGAGTTCCGCAAATACCACCATGAACCTCTTGCAAGGCCTTTTCCGATTCATCATGTTATAGACATCTAAGGATGGTACCATCAAGCCCACGTCGATATAAGGTATCGTCAATTAAGGTATAGCGAGAAGATTGTCGTATGAAATTACTTTTTTGATTCCGGGACAAATCCGGGGGTAAGATAGTATCTTTCAAATAGGCATAGATTTGGCCATGTAAGGGGGAATCAGAACCAGTTAGGTGATAGATGATTTGGGTTTCAAGATTGTCATAGGCAAGGGAAAATAGTTGTTCGACCAGGAATTCATATCGAGCCTGATTTTCTGACAATTGCAATAGTGACCCAATTGTAGCCATGACATCTACAACTTTGTTGTTGATCTGTGGAATTTGCATGAACTTGATCTCAATAAAATACTTCTTGAAATCATCAACCATGTTTTTGTATGACATTAACTTGTCATCTTTAGTCTGATAGTCATCATTTATTTGATTAATGACAAGTTGTGATTCACCAAAAACTTGCAACTCTATGATTCTCCAGTCCAATGCTATTCTCATTCCAATGAGAAATGCTTCATACTTGGCTATGTTATTAGTACAAGGAAACATCAACCGATAAGACTTTGGAATGGTATTTCCCTGAGGTGTGACAAAAATAATTCCTACCCCCGAGCCATGTTGTGTGTAGGACCCATCAAAATAAAGTGTCCATGATTGCTTGGTCGTTGATGTGAACACATTTGCATCTAGAAATTCAATGTGCATGGGATGGTCTATTTGTAAAGGTTCTTCTGCCAATTGATCTACTATGACCTGCCCTTTGATCGCCTTTCGATCCACATAGTGAATGTCGAACTCAGTTAGGATCATTACCCATTTAGCTAACCAACCAATTAGGATTTCTTTGCTCAAAAGACACTTTAAAGGATCAATTTTAGCCACAAGTTTGATTGTATGAGCTAACATATAATGTCACAAATTTTGAGAAGCAAACACTACTGCCAAACAAGCCTTTTCAATGAAAGTGTAATGTAGGTCATGGCTTGTCAATATCCTGCTAATGTAATTAATGGCTTGCTCTTTTCCCGTTCTATCCTCTTGTGCCAATAATGCCCCCAGGGATACTTTTATGGCAGAAATGTACAATATGAGTGGTTTACCTTGTACTGATGGAATTAATACTGCTGGGCTCATTATATATTGTTTGATCTGATCAAACACTGCTTCGCACTTGTCTTCCCATTTGAATGAAATATTTTTATGCAAGAGATGTATGAAGGGAAAACTCTTGTCTGTCAGTTGTGCAATGAATCTCTTGATGGATTGTAGTCGTCCTTGTAATGATCACAATTGACTAATGTTCTTTGGTGGCGGCATTTCCAGGATGGCTTGGACCTTTGTTGGATCCACTTCTATTCCTTTTTCTAACACAATGTATCCTAAGAGTTTTCTAGATTTTACCCCAAAGACACATTTCTTGGGATTGAGTCTAACCTTAAATTTTTCTATTCTGACCAAAATCTTAGATAAGATATCTAGATATCCTTCTCTTGTGTGTGATTTTTCTAAGAGATCATCTACATAATCCTCCATGAATGTGTGCATCATATCATGAAAAATTGTAGTCATTACCCGTTGATATGTTACTCCTGCATTTTTGAGTTTGAACGACATTACATTCCAACAATATGTACCCCATGGACATGTGAATGCGGTCTTATCTTGATCTTCACATGCAATATTAATTTGATTATACCCAGAAAATCCATCCATCAAAGAATACATGGCATGCCATGTTGTCAAATCTACAATCATGTCAATGTTGGGTAAAGGAAAGTCATATTTTCGGAATGCTTTATTTAAATCCCTGAAGTCTGTATAGATTCTGATTCATCCATCCGGTTTTGACACTGGTATGATATTAGAGATCCATTATGCATAATCGATAGACCGAATGAATCCTACATCCAACGATTTCTTTAATTCTTCTTTGACTAGTAATGCAACATGTGGGTGCATTTTTCTGAGTTTTTGTTTCACAGGTTTGGCCCCTGGCATGATGGACAAATGATGCATTATAAGATTTGGATCCAATCCAGGCATATCTGTGTATGACCATGGGAAGTTGATTTGATTTCCCTTTAGGAATTCTGTGAATTTTGGGACTTCTTCCTCTATCAGTGATGTAGCAAGTTGTAGGATTTTTGGTTGTTTTGCAATGCCTATATTGATTGCTTTCGTTGGTTCTATCAAAATAGAAGATCTTTCCTGATAATGCTCAGGGAGAGTGTCAAGTTTCCCATGTTCCAATGCCTTTGAAAGGTTTTCACCGTTAGATACTCTCTCTTTTTTCTCTTTTCATGATCTAATATTGCCTTTGTTAGGTTTTCACCATTAGATCTATCTTTTATATTGTTAATTTTGTAGCTAAAAAACTTGGCACTCTTTTGACTGAGATTTTGATCTTGCGATTCACTAGTGGAACATGTTTTCAGGTGGGATGAACAAAGAAAATTCACAATGGTTTCATCATCGAGGAAGGTTGGGATATCGATTGGTTTAGTTTGTTCCCAATCAATAAGTTCAGGATAGACCAAGGTTAAGGGATCATTCGATTGGGTGAGGTCACTGGCAGTTAAAGTCATGATATGGTTATCATTCTCTCTATGGGGAAGATCTATGATGGTATCCTCTTGTTGATTATATATTTCACTTTGAATTGAATCATCGTCACTTGATTCATGGTCGCTTTGAAGTACGTAGTCAAGTGGAGGTCTTGATCTTTCCCCTTGTGCGAGCATGGGTGTATATTTTTGTATAACATCCACCTGTTTGTCTCTCCAGACTTCATTATTATAAATGGTATCCCATTCATACTCATTGGAATCGGTGTCAGAATTCTCCTACAATCTCATAATTGTCTCAGTTATCTCTTCATTTGATTTCTTTTGGAATGCTTCTTTTGTGTCTTCACTGTATCCAAGTCCGGTTTTATCTTTTGGATGCATTGTTTTCGGTTGGATAGGTTCCACAATTCCTTCCTTTCCCTTGCCTATGGGGCCATTTCCTTCATAACCCATTCGTTGCATTATTGTATAACCCTTTCCATATTACTTAGTAGGTAACTTGACATGTTGGACAAATTCGTCTTCATCTTTATAAAGTCAATCGAGAATAGCCTTATCTTCAGCTTCATTTTCTTGAGTGTCTACCTTGATGAATCTTCCATCAAACTTGGTGATGGGAACTGAATCTTGTGTTCCTGATGATGAATTCATGACAGCTTGTTGTGTGGACACTGTAGGCTGACCATGTGACCTTGGAGAAATGGGTAAGTTAGGGAGACATAAATAATATTCTCCCACTCCATTTTATTTTAATTGTAGCTTGGTGTCGAAGCTCTTTATCAATTCCTTTGTTTCATAATTGTGTTTGGAAACAACAATAGCACAAGCTTCTCTATTTTGTGGAACAAAAGAATCTTGGGTCGCTCTAAGGTTAGAGAAAATCTAACTGTTGTTATGATATGTAGGTATGGTTATTTCTTGTCCGCCATATGGAAATTTTAGACATTGATGATAAGTAGATGGTATTGCTTGCATCTCATGGATCCATGGATGACCCAAAAGTATGTTATAAGATAAGTCTCGATCCAGAACTTGACAAAAAGTGTTCTTTATAATAGGTCTGACTCTGATAGGTATCATGATGAGGCCTTTAGAAGCTCGTTCCTCATCATCATATGCTTTGATTGTTATTTCTCCTCGGATCAATAGACTCTTCAGAATACCCTAAGGCAAGAACCAATTTTAAAGTACAAATATTTAGACCGGCTCCCCCATCTATTAAGACACATTTGATTTGGATTTTTTGAACCATGACCTCTAAATAAAGTGATGAATTATGGGGATGGGTCATAGAGGAATCATCCTTTTTAGAAAAGGATAGACATGTGGGTGAGGACAAGTGTCCCACCATGGCTTGAAATCTATCGACATCCAAATCAGGAGGTACGGTTGTATCTACGAGAGCCTTTTCCAAAATTTCCTTGTGTGCCGGCGATATTTTAAGAAGCTCCAAGATAGAAATTTGAGCCGATGTTTTTTGTAGTTGATCGAATAAATTGTACTACCTTGGAGGAGGGACAACTGAAATAGATGAACTTCCTTTAACAACAATTTTGGCATGTCCCCTTGTTGTTGCATTGACCTCTCAATATTCTTGCTTTCCTTTGACTTTGATGGTGTTGACTTGTTGGTCATCAGTATAAATATGATTGATGGTGGTGTCATAGACATGATTCACATTTTTTCCTTTGTCACCCGAAGATACCCCTTTTTGATAATTGGGGAGAGGGTCCTTGAATGCCTGATGATCTTCGTTGGCATTATCTCCCTCAACAGTTATGGTGCGGTTATCAATCAAATCCTGGACCAAATTCTTCAACCCTTGGCAATTATTCATCCTATGACATTTGCATCTATGATCATCACAATAGTACGAGTCATTCCACGATGGTGGTTTAACTCGTGGCTCATAATCTCTCTATGGTGGTAATGTGATGGCGTTTTAATTCAAAATCTCTTTGAGAATTGATTCAGGAGATTGGCCTAAGGGAGTAAAACTTCGTCAATTTGAGAAAAAATTGTGATCGAGGCACAACCGAGTTTTGATTGTTGCCGAGATTATTTCCATGATTATTGGCCACATTTCCTTGGTTGGCGTTGTTTCCCTAATTGGAATTATTATTGCCTTGGTTAGTGGAATTTCCAAGATTGTTGTTGTTGCGTTGGACACCTAATACATTGAGAATTGTTGGCTTTGTATTAACATTGTTGGCATCTACCACCCCATCATTTACAACATTCTTATTTCTAGTCCAGAATCGTGATTTATCATTGTTGTTGTTGTTGTTGTTATACGAATTTGTACCATCTTTTTCAAGCTTCAGAACTCCTCGTTTGACCAAGGCTCCTTCGATGGTGATTGCATTTTCAATCTTTTCAAATGATGGAGGGCAACGGAGATTAAGGCTGTAACTCATTTCTTGATTTAGACTGTCAATAAAGATTTCCATCTTTTCCTTTTCAGTAACAGGACAGGAATATCTTACAAATAGCCTTCTTCATCTTTGTAAGAATGTGATGAAGGGTTCTCTAATATTTTTCTTTTCTCTACATAAATCAAGCATGGTTATTTGGTGTTGTATGTTGTAGGAGTATTGAGATATGAATTTATTGATTAACTCCTCAAAATTTTTGATGGGGGGAGTGATTTTGGAAAGCCACTCCATGGATTGTCCACCGAGACTTCGTGGAAACAATCGCATCAGGTATGTATCTTCATGAGCAAACTCTAAGCTCATATTTCAAAAGTCTCTCACATGATCAATGGGGTCCATTTTTCCATTGTATTTGTCAAACTTAGGGATCTCACAATGCTTTGGAAAAGGAATCATGTTGAGATTCTTGTCGAAGGGATATGGACAAATATCTTCCAAAACATATTTCTTGGTTGCACCCCCTTGTATTTCTTTAATATGTCCTTGCAATGCTCTTATCTATTGAGTAAGAGCACTAAAATAATTAAGGGGGGCTTCAGGATCCTCTCTAATCTTTTATGTATCGAAATCAAAGGGTAGTTTAGCTCCTTGGTTTGCTAGCAAAAGAAAGTATCTTTCTTTATTTCTCTCTAAAATTTTGTCCAAGAGAGTATGAAATTGTGGATCCTATACTGCTTCTTGAAGCATTTCCTCTATTAGTTCATCATTATTTGAATTATTCCCAGTGCACAACTTGTGAAAAGGATTTTCTTCCTTATCACCCATGTTGCAAATTGGATTTTCCCTTTCGTCTTCTTCTATGTGCTTTCGAGATCTTGTGACAACAGGCATAAGCTTATACCAAATTTTTACTAACTTTGATCACAAATGAAAGAGTGCAATTTGTTGGATATCTTAGTCAGAATAGAATGAGAATTTTATTGATATGACTAAAGAAATTTCTAACTTTTAGCTCGTGATTCCCAAGTTGAAAGGATAATAATCCTATTAGGGGAATTAAACTAAAAATCGGAAATTGGATGTGATGATGCACTTTGCGATGTTTGATCTTAGTTTTGAGAAAATAAGGAATTTTCAAAAGACTAATACTTCCAAGTTCTCTATTGCAACACTTGATTAGGGCGATTGGAATACTGAATTGCTGGTTGGGGAATGCCTTTGTGATAGAGCTCTTCATTGATTGTAAACTCATGAATACAAAGGTTCTAAAGAAAAATTGTCAGTGAAACCTCTATCAAAGTCATGATACCGATGAATGAATGTTTGGTAATCAAGTAAGACTTTCCTAATTTGATATAAAAAGTGTCTCCTTTCTAAAAGCCTTTTGTAGCTAAGAGGATTTTTTGGCTTCTTGATCCTTCTCTTAAGAGATTTCTTCACAAATGTTGTAGATTTCCAGTCTCTAAGCATAGAAAAGATCAATATGGGTGATGTTCAAAAGATTGTTGATAGTTGATTGTATCATAAAACCGTTTTGACCCAGAAAGGTAAATGTGCTATTTTGTAACAGGAATGCGCTAAAATTTCTAATGGATGTGCTAAAGGATCAGATCAATGTGTTGGATTGTTGCATGGATGCGCTGAAACAGAGCATGGATGCGCTAAAATAGAGCATATATGTGCTAAAACAGAGCATAAATGCATTGAAACAAAGCAGGGATGAGCTAAAACATAGCAAGGATGCGCTAGAACAAAGCGGAGATGCGCTAAAATATCCAGTCAATGCACTGAGATAGACATGTTTTGACAGTTTTCTGGATTGGATGATCTTTATCTGATTTAATGTTTCAAAAACATGACATGTAGTAGAAAACAGTTGTTTTTAAAGTCCTAAAATCTAAACAAAGAGTATATGTTCTTGAGATTTCCACGGGTATTGAAAAAAATAAGCACTTCAGACAGAATCACTCTTATTTATCAAAAAGGTCATCATAATAACCACAACCCACATCTTAGAATTGTGTTGACTCACACAGCCATGTCACCCCCTAGAGGGCGCCCGTGTTTTTGTCTTTTCCAGGTGCGTGCTCAAAGTTAGATTTCTCGATCCCTTGAGCAAACGGTCTGTGGAAATTATATGGTGAGTGTCTTGGGGGCAGATTCTTCCCTCCCCTTGTACTGTGAGTATTATAATGTCTGGTTACTGAATCAGTTGGCTTCTACACTAAGATTCGTAGTAAGTGTTTATGTTCAATGCGACAAATGATATACTTCCTCAGGAGACCTCCCAACCTTTAAAACAAAGGCTTTGGGGATGATTATCTTGCACACTACTGTCGAGTGGATTTTCATCAACAACTCGCTTTTATTTAGAGTGGGTTGGAATCCTTGGCTTTAGGTGTTCCCACTTAGGTCGTTCCTCTTGGGTGAGTACTTTTTCCCACAAGAGCAGGCCTTCTAAAGGATGTAATAAAGCATGAAATACATTAAAGGAAAATATGAGTCTGGTGTTTTGATCACCCAGTTAAGGGGAGAGCATAAGCCTATCACCCGACAATCACGATAAATAATTGTGTTCAAATTTTAATCCCACAAGAAAACATTTCTAAGCTAAGTGAAGATGTTGCTTCACAACCAACATGGGATTCACTTTAACCAAGATAAATTAATTGTTTGGTGACTATCCTAGGATTGGTTTATTCCATATTTAAATGTTTATCCTAGGATTGCGTCATTCTAACCTTATGCAGAAAATAAAAATCTTTGTCTGCGGACGCATCAAAATCAGGATTAAATTTTTACAGTGCCCTGGATGCACTATAAGAACACATAAATGCGCTAGGACTTAAGAGAAAACGCCAAGTCTTCAAGAGATTTCAAGCCAGAAAGTTGAGGCAAATTTCCCAACAAAAACGTCCCATTGTCCTCTATCTCCAAGGATTCGATGTAAGTTGTTGGCTCTCAGTTGATGTAAGTAGCAACTTGGTAGAATGACAACTTAGAGAATGATATTGTGCAACATGCATGTCTATTATGTAATGATATGACAATATTAAGCTAAGATATGAAGCTAAAATGCTATGAAGGATAAAATTCTATGCTTAAGAAAACAAGATTGCTAAATGTTGGATAAAATGCAACTATAGTAATCATGCTAAATTCACCAAATCTAGGATCCTTTTCAACTCACAAAGAGGCTGCATTTATAGAGTTTTGGAGACAAAATTCTTGTTGGCAAAGATCGACAATTGAGATTCAAGCTTGTCAAGATGAACGGTGAGAGATTGAGAAGTTGAGAGAAAGATGGAAGGTGGAGAAAAAGGTGGAAGATGTTTTCAACCCACAAAACCTTTTCCATTCAAAAATGAAGGAAAGTTGTCATTTGTGCATTTCAATTATGAGGAGTTAGTTGGTAGTTGGGGATAAATCCTATAAAATAATTAAGTTATTTAATTATATGTGACAAGGATTTTAGAAGCTCCCATAATTAAATAATTAATATTTAATTATGTGGTTGATGAAAAAGGAAGTTAATTAAATATTTAAAATATTTAATTATGTGCGAAGTGAGAAAGGTGCTTAATTAAATATTTAGAATATTTAATTAAATGTAAAATGAAGAATTAGACATAATGAGTTTGGAAGAATATTCTTTTATTTGATTTTGAAATTCAAACTTTAAAGTAACATGATAATTAATATAATTAATTAAATAAATTGTAAAATTTATTTAATTAATTAAGAGGAGGATGGAAAATGATAACAATTAAATAAAGTTATTTATTTAATTGAATTTAGGAGAATTAGAAATAATAAATGATATAAATAAATAATTAAATTTATTTATATGTAGATGACTTTAGAAGATTAATTAAATAATCCATATTTAATTAATTATCAGGCTTGATTTAATGTGACCATTTTTAGATGTATACAAGACCATCAATGTTAATGTAATGGATTTACATTTTTTATAATAATTTATTTAGTATTGTAAGTGAAAAACTTATAGAGAGGCGGATAATTCACTTAGTTTGATTGTATGTGATTATATTTCTAAACAAAAGTTATCCTTAATTATTTAGCTAATTATCTATAGTTAGCCTCAATTTAGATTCATTATTGTTTTTGATAAGATAAGCAGCATTTATAGGGTGTTGTACCATTCACATAGAAAGCCCAAAGGGCCAAAGGAAAGCATAGTTCAAACAAAACTTGAACTAGAAGAACACACAGAAACAGCTGACCGTCAGCTATAGAACAACCAAAAAATTAGACAACCCCCAAAACAGAGGGATCTAAACTGACTCTCTGAACCTGAGGCCAAGAAGAGGCAACAAATTTGGGGAGACCCTTCTTCTTCTGCAACACAACCGACCAGGAAGGCTCAGAATCAAGAACCAACAAGCGAGGCAAGGGGAGCAGATCCACAATAGCCAACCCGGGAGAGGAGCCACCACGCAACGAGGGAGTCGACTTCGAAGCAACAAAGATAGGAGCTAACAAAGGTCCGACAGAGTCAATCAACAAAGGACGAACAAGTTTTGACAGAGCAACGACAACAAAAGGTTCTGACGAAACAAAGACAACAAAAGGCTCTGCAGCAAGGATAGCCGGAAGAGGGTCCTTGGTAGGCTCAGGAAGGTCATCCTCCTCAGAGGAACTAACCGAAGGGGGAGAACCAAAAATGAGGTGGTTCGTGGAAGCATTCTTTCACCAAGTAACAGTGCTCTTGCAGCGAGCAAGAGGGAAACCAAAGGCCAAATGACCAGTGGATAAGCACCTCCTATAATGGAAGGGGAGGCCCTCATAGTCCAACACCTGCATCCAAGGTCTGTCCTCCACCATTAAGAGCGTATCCCCATGGAGAGGTTTGGAGATGTCCAAATCTACTAACACCCAAGCCACCGTAGTATGCCCTAAATCCCGAGTAGTGGAGTCCATCATCAGGAACCATCCAATGGAGTTGTCAATAGCTTCATAACATGAATCCTCCTAGAACTGGAGAGGGAGATTCGATAATCGGACCCAAACAGGTTTGGTATTTAACGGCTCATTGAGCGGATTGAAAGAGCATGACCAAGGCCTAATGGATAGTGAATGAACCCCCCACATCCACTCCCTATCCAACACACAATCCTACTCCACAGCAAAGGCAAAGGTAGCAAGGAAGAAACCCCTAACACAGGGATAAAGCTCAATCTACCCAGAAACAACATTCTTCCAAGAGGTAGAAATCCAATCATGGAGATCAGGGAGGGAGGGCCATAAGCCATTGAACCTACAAACCACACCTTGTTTCAGATATTAGTCCTCATTTTCAACAACTGCAGGTCCACAAACCACAACCGGGGAGGCACGGGCACAAGGCAAAGGTTTCACCCTAGTCGAAGCAGGCATAGATCGAGCACCATCCTTGGAAACAGCCTCAAAGAAAGATTTATGAACCTGTGGCCCGAAGGCAGAAGACCACCAACGGGGAGAGAAGCATGAACAGAAGGCGGATGCCCCACATCCACGCAACCCCCACACCCACGCAAAGATTTGGACGGGCTCCCACAGCAAATAGGGGGAGCCCCGGATGGAGGAGCAGGGACCCCACACACCCGACCACCACCAATAGCTACCAGATCCACGCTAGGAACACCACCGTTCATCTTCGGAAACCCCAACGCACTCCCCAGTCCGCAACCCATAGAAGACGCAATAAGATCCGTCGACACAGGAAGTTGTTGCACATTTTGAATTTTTTTCTCGCTTGGAGACTTCGCTTCATCTTCGCTCATCGCTCCGTTCTTTTTTGTTTCTTAGATCCATTATTGTTGTGCATGATTGTGGTCATCATTTTCTTACAAAATCCTTCAATCTAGGACATTTATATAGTCCTAAAAAATTTTAGTTTGTAGCTAGTACTATGTTATCATTATCATGATACTTTTTCAGTTGTCTCAAAAAATTATTTACTATCTAGAGTGATAAATTTATATAGAAGTAAAAAAAATTACTTAGTATGATTGCATGCGATTTTGTTTCAAAATGCATATTCTTTTTTGTTTGATTAACTTTCTTGTAGTTCTTCTCAATATATATCCATTATTGTTATACATGATTATGGTCATCATTTTCTTACAAAAATTGTTCAATCTAAGCAACTTATATAGTCCTTGACATCTGTAGTTTGTAGCTAGCGCTATGTTATTATTGCTAACTATGCTATGTTGTTTGCCAAAAATTCCTTGCAAATTTATACATTTAGGGTCATTTTTTAACTCAAGTCTTACTTCTCCCTTGCCTTGAAGATTGACTCATATATAGTTTCTTATAAAGGAAAATAATTGAAGAAGGGATTCCTAAGTATATTATTACCAGTTCCAAGCTTGGTCTACATCTATAGCATACCTAAATTCATATAAAAAAATTGACTTGTAAATAGTTTGATTCTTTACCATATATTAGAGAAGCCTTTTTTAGAATAGATTATTAATTTTACTTGTAGTTTCTTTTTTAGTGCAGGAATTGTTGGAATAAGAAAGATAGCATAGGATCTATGGATTTTGTCATTTCTTTCTTTGTTTCTTGGTTTGATTATACTCATTTCTCTATTATATTTTAGTAAAGGAAATCATGTATTTTTTTAAAAAAATATTTACAAGAATTTTTGTAAATTCTAAAAAGAAGATACTCCTCTTCACAATATCAAAACCATTAAATTATTTAGTGAGAGAGTTGTAAGAAGAGATTTATCTTATTTTTGTTACATTATTCTTTAAACATAGCAATGTCTTAGAAGAAAATTCTAGGAGATAGTCATCCAAGCTAGATTAAACCTTAACCCAAACAACATGCACCACCTACCCATCGTTTGTTAGCATGCCATAAAGAAACCCAAAACCAAACTAACCATTCACTCCCTCACTTGCAAAGACCTTTATTTTGTGCCTTTTGTTACCTTAACTACAACCATAGACACCCTAGTCATCAATCCATGTGTGCCTTTTTTGTGCATATAATTCCTCGTATGAATTTATAAGGATTCTTTAAAAAACTAGATTTTAGGAAATACACACCTTTGGAGGTCCTAGTAGTGGGATCTATAGAGGTCGACAATTTGGAGATGCCCTCATAAATATTCCATGTAAACCTCTATATCAAGTTGCTCAACATGAAGTTCACATATAATCTTAATTATATGTAGCTCCTTAATACTTAAACATCGTAAGACAAATAACTACTACAAAAAAAAGCATTATAATATGGTATTGAATTATGATGTAAGAGGTTAGACACAAACCATTAACATAATAATACACATTGATTGTGTTTTTCTTCTATCTCCACCACAGGAAAAGCTCAATATTAAACCCATTAAATACATTCAAAAGTCTAGACTTACATTGAAAGATGCATCTAAGTTGACTTTGTACCCACTAAGAAATTTGATTAAAGATTGACAATGTGAAAGATACATAATGAAGTCAATAGGTGCTAGCTTGATTCTCGAGATAGTTCACATATATACCTTGACATGGTAAAAGATTTCTTTTACTACTTCAATAATTTAAACTCTCAAAGTCTAAATTGAGATTTTCAATACAAATTATTAACTATCTTTTTATGTAAAATGTTTATTCACATGAGAAACATGCATTAAACAGATTTATTTCTAGATTTTTGTTCACAATGAACTTCTCCATAAATAATACTAGATATAATTTCATAAATAAAATTAAAATTAAAAAAACAACTAAATATAAATTTCTATAAAATAAATTGAACATTTTAGAAAACATTTATAAATAGAAAATGTCTTAGAAAAATTGGAAAGTTAAAAAGACTTATGATTGGCTAGAAAAGTATAAACTAATTAAAATTGAAAAGTATCAAATAATACACTCCATGCAGATACTAATAATATGTCGATAGACATTTATTTAAAATCAAATTGGATAGATGGGAAGTGGGGGATGATGATAATCAGGTAGCCTTTCCACTTCAATGGTTTATGGCTCCCTTGTATTCTGATAATATTTGTTTCTAAACTTGGGGCCAAATAATAAATGAGCACGTTGCACATTACCAAACTTTTAATAATTTTCGATAGCAATAATGTAATAGAAAGTACGTAAATGTTTGGCTTTCTATATGAAACAAAGAACGTGTGGTTATGCTATCAGAAGATAACAAAATTTTGTTTGAGAGAGATGATTCTAATACATGCAAAGAGTAATTTTAACAGCAGACCATGCAAGATGAGTTGTCTACCACCGACGTTCCAATGTAATTGCAGTTGGTCGATTTGCAGATGATTGCTCTCAATCATGCAACCCACTGTTTGCTAAAAGGACTGTCATCATGTTTGTAACACAGTAAATTAACTTGCAAAACAGTAGATAATTGAAATTTATCCATTAAAGACAAATGGGTATTCCATTACCATTTTCATGTCTCCCAAAGAAGCATTTGGCACACATTACAAAAGGTCAGAGGAAGGTCAGAATCAGAAAGACTTATGCTTGGCCAGCAAGTGCAACATTGAGAAAGATAGTCTCTTGAGACTTTAGCTGTATGTTTGCAGGACTGAAAAGACCATTCAAAGAATGCATGAGCTGGTTTGATTTGGCCATGGCACGAACCTTTCTTTTTAATGTTTTATTCCTAATCAGCTATTACAAAAGGAGATTTCACTCCTCGTGGATTCCTAAGTCTTCCATTCTTTCAGTTGCTCTCCAACAGTTCTTGTGACCTGCTTCACTATCTTCATCTGAAGGTCTTTTTCTTTACTTTCTCAACGGTATATGAGCTTCCTGAGTACCTACTCTGTCTTAATCTTCATTGCTCTGCCCCTTTTTCTTCTGTGATTGTCATCAGTTGTTGTCACTAGTGTGCAGTTGGCCTGCCTCAGTGGATAGGACTTGCTTTCATGTTAGGGTATGTTGTGATGGCACATTGGAATTAATGAATAGGATTCATAAAATTTGGTGATGTTATCATTACAAGATTTTTATTTTTTTTAGGAGCATGAAGGCTTTAGAGGAGGATGGAAAACTGGTGCAGGTAGCACCGATGGCTATGAATTAATACTTATGAAAGAAACACTAAGTTGATCATTTTTGTCTACTTATTCAATATTTTCTTAATGTGTAAGGGCTGATAGCTTGATAGGCTTGGGAGAAAGAATGTGTTGATGTTGGAGTTTTAATGTGCTTAGGAAAGGTTGATGATAAATTGTGTGATGCTTGGAGCAGATAAGGCAGAAATGTTTGAAAGATAAGAGATTTTATATATAGCCCTCTGAGCTTTCATGCCTCTAAACAAATAGGAAACTATTCTAAAACCACTGTAGATTATCAAAAATAATTGCTGAGCAAGTAGGATGTTATATTCAATCTCTGTCTTAATATCAGAAATGATTATAGATTGTAGGGACAAGAAGTTTATTATATCAGGCTATTGAAAAATCCAGCAAAGGGAGCTAAATTGTATTTATGCATTCAATTTTTTGTTTCATTAACATTGTTAGAGCACCTATAAGATCCATCAATGATTCTAAAAGTTAAGAGCAATGCATACCTGTCTATTTCTCTTACATTGCTGCTGTGTGGTATGCACTACAGAAGAATATCATTTTATATAGAAGCTTTAGAGAAATAAGATAAAGAAATTAAATTAGTTATTCTTTTGTTGGTTTTACATTCACTATAGCATTGTGATTTTTGTTTTATAGGTTCATTAGATAGAGTGAGGGGGCTCAGATGAAGATGCTGCTCAAAATGTGGCTACTGCTCTTAGCAGTGGTGGTGCCTGCTACCATGGCTGCCTCACCACATAGACCCATAGATGTGCCATTTCAAAATAATTATGTCCCTACTTGGGCTACTGATCATATAAAGTACTTTGATGGTGGAAAGGAAGTTACACTTTCTCTGGACAAATGGACAGGTAATGCCCTCTGGCTCTGATACTGCCACGCCCATCACCATTTGCAGATTTGTGTTCCGATGTGTTTGAATTCAGATACCTAGTTCTTTAGTAATATCTTATCTTTTGAGGTGGTGCAGGCACTGGGTTCCAATCCAAGGGCACATACCTATTTGGGCACTTCAGTATGCAGATAAAGATGGTTCCGGGTGACTATGCAGGCACTGTTACTGCTTTCTATGTAATTACTATCAAATACACAACCTTGTTCTACTCCTCTCAATGCTTTCTCCTGCTCCACAAAACATATAACATGACAATTTAATTGTGTTCTTGTGAGTTTCAGCTGTCATCACAGACCTCGGAGCATGATGAGATAGACTTTGAGTTCTTAGGAAACAGATCTGGGCAGCCATACATTCTCCAAACCAATGTGTTCAGCGGAGGGAAAGGAGACAGAGAACAGCGCATATACCTCTGGTTTGACCCCACCACAGAGTACCATTCTTACTCTGTTCTCTGGAACATGCATCAAATTGTGTAAGTTTATGTTCCTTCATTGATCAAATTCCACCTTACCAATTCAAATCAGTTGACCTTGTGTTACACTGTTCGAATATGGCTAATATTTTATTTGCTAAAACATAAGCATTTGCATTCAGGTTCTTTGTAGATGATGTTCCAATTAGAGTATTCAAGAACAGCCATGACTTGGGGGTAAGGTATCCATTCAATCAGCCCATGAAGATCTACTCAAGCCTGTGGAATGCAGATGACTGGGCCACAAGAGGGGGGCTTGAGAAGACAGACTGGAGCAAAGCACCATTTGTTGCAGCATACAGGGGATTCCACGTTGATGGGTGTGAGGCATCTGCACCTAATTCACAGTGCCCCACACTGGGCAGGAGGTGGTGGGATCAAAAGGAATTTGATGATTTGGATGGATTACAGTGGAGAAAGCTGAGAGGAGTGAGAGACAAGTATACAATCTACAACTATTGCAGTGACAGAGTAAGATATCCAGTCATGTCTCCTGAGTGTACTAGAGACCGTGACATCTAGTACTGCTTTCTTTTGCTCTCCAAAGCTGATATAGGTAAATGGATTATAAGGATTATGATATCATCCAACCTACAATAAGCATTTATATGTCTAATGGATTATAGGGATTGTGATATCCAAGCTACAATAAACATTTATATGTGTAATAGATTATAGGGATTGTGATATTATCCAAGCTACAATAAACATTTATATGTTTAATGGATTATAGGGATTGTGATACTATCCAAGCTACAATAAATATTAATATGTTTAATTAATTTTTATAATATGTGCTTCTTTATGTTGATGGTCACTATTACTATTGGTCTATATCAGCAAATCGTTTATTTTTATTAAGTTCATTTTGAAGAATCAAAGAACATTTTGCAGATGGGATATGTTTTAAGTTGCACTGTCCTTCCTTCGTACTAGTTAATTGAATAAATAACCAAATATTTTCATTAAACTCAGTTTTGTTAAACTTCAGTTTGTTCATAAGTAGTTTTGTATGTTACATTAAAAATGAGATAAATATATTAATAATAAGTATTATGTTGTGGTTGATTTTTATTTTTAATTTAATGTTTAAAAATCAGATTGGCTTATTTTTTATTTGTTTCAATAGATTTTGGGTGAGGAGTTTCTAATTATGAAGCATCCATATTGGGTGTTCCATTTACATAGTAGATATAGGTGAAGAGAAAGAAATGGTCCATGTTATGGCTAAATCATTGGTAAAAAACATGTGATTGTGGCTAGACTAGGTTTAGGTTTTCTTGAAAATAGTGGTGCTTCCTCATTCAATGGCTTTTTTTATGGTTTGGAAGCCAGTTATTATTGTACTGGCAACCTAACAATGTCATTTTAGGGCCGATTCAAGGTTAAAAAGGGCATGGATTTCCAAAAGCAAATCGTGGGTTTAAGCAAGGAGGTAGGGATAGAGTGGATGCTCTCCTTGCTGATTCATAGCTCTGACAAAGAAGATGGATAGTGCACTAGTGCTGTTTAAAAATAGTTAGTAGTTGTATTGTTATATAGATTCAATTATGAAGGTCTATGTATGTTTCTAGAGCATTTTGGTCATATGCTTTGGATGAATGTATGAAATTTAGGGGGATTGAAATCAAGATGGGGTATTTTGTTTATAAACCTTAAAGATGAACTAGTTTGAAATTTTCAAATAATCAAGGCATCAATTTTTAATTTTATTTACTTTTTAATGAAAGGGAGCAGTCCCTCGAATCATATTTATTCAACAAAAAAATTAAATAATTTTTTTCATTTGTGAAATAGATTTTTGGGTTTGGATTAAAGTTTATTTTCGTACATTTTATTTAAGTTTTTTTAGGGAGTTTTTCTCTAATTTAATTAATTAGTTTGTGAAGAAATCAAAATGCTTTGAATTTTTTTTTTGTGGTTGGCTGGGATATTATGGAGCATTATAAGGTGGCGTAGCATGGTGGATTGGCAGTAAGTTTTCACTGGAAGCATCCTTTTGAGTGGCCACCTGGAGGGTCTGAGGGGGATAGGCATGAGCTTTCCCAGCTTCTGGCTTCTCGTGCTTGTAATTATTTGAGGGGACCTGATGTCTTGGCTTGGGATGGTTCAGATTTGTCTGGAAAGTACTCTGTGGCGGCTGGTTATAAGCAATTAGGTAGGCAGTTGTTTGGGGACATTGAAGTCCCTTGGTGGAAGCAAGTTTGGCACAATTTGTCATGGCCCAAGTGCAACTTCTTTATGTGGTTAGTGGCTCAAAACTGGTGTCTTACTTGGGGTAATTTATGTAAGCGTGGTTTCCAAGGCCCCTCTATGTGTGTTTTGTGTCATGGTTGTGAAGAGAGTGTCTCTCATGTTTTCTTCCAATGTTCCTATGCTAGGGAGATTTGACATTTCTGGTTGGGGGTGTGGAATACGGCTTGTTGGCATGCTTCCTCATTGGTGGAGTTTGGGGAATGGTGTGGCAGGGCCCCTGTTTCTACCTCCTTTCTTCAGGTTGCTTGGGCTCTTGGGCCATCCTTTATTATTTGTAACCTGTGGTTGGAGAGGAATAGACGGATTTTTCAGGATTCGTTGTTGATGGCCCCTCACCTATGGTGGAAAATTCTACACTCTTTAGGGGAAACTATTGTGGCTAAGTGTGATATGACTGTGTTGGTGGACCCTCGTGATGTTGGTTGTTGTAATCGTCTTCATCTTCCTCCTCCGCAGTGGTAGCTCATGCACAACAGATGTAGACATCCTACCCCGAAGGTGAATAGGGAGGGAAGATGGACCCCTCCTCCTCATGGAGTCCTAAAAATCAATTCAGATGACTCTTCTCGTGGAAATCTGGGTCATGCTGGCACCGAGGGTGTTGGTCGGGATAGCTCTGGAGATGTTCAGTTTATCTTCTTTGTGTATAAGGGTCTCAATACCAATAATCTTATGGAGGCTCAGGCCATTTTATTGGTTGTGGAGCGAGGCAGTCAATTGGGATGGCAAAGGATCATATGTGAGTTTGAATCTTAGGTTGTGGTGAACTTACTGAAAAGGCGACCTATTCGGATGATGTGAGCTGGCTTGGATTGTTGAACAAATTCTCACTCTTTGTGTTTCTCTGGAGGATATTACTTTCACTCATATTCCTCAAGAATGGAATGGTGTTGCTGATTGCTTGGCTAAATGGGCTTCTGATCATATTCATGATTAGAATTTGGTGGATCAGGGCCAACTACCCCAGGATTTGTCTCATCAATTGGATCACTTGGTGGAACTTGATAGGGCCATTTAATGCCCTTGCTTTCTAATGTTTCCTTGTTTTAATAAAACATTTAACCCTCCTTGATGTTAAAAAATACTTTGATTAAGTATGTTAGCTAATAGGAGTAATATAAAAAGGGTTAGACTAGTAGTTTTGTTGGGCACAAGGTATATTTTGAGCAAAGTAAATCATATGCTTAGATAAGGTGTAATGTGTATCATTACAATAAAGATGCAACTCAAGTATCCTTGATTTATTTGATGTTGTAAAATATTAGGGATAAAAATATTACTTGTAAGCCCCTACACTTTATATTAAGAAAAGGGTTCTAATCATTGAAGAATATGTAGAAGAAAAATTAGACTTTATAAATAATGAATTTTTGACCAAGGAACTATCAATAACTTAATTGAAAGATTATTATTAGAAAATAGTAAAATTTAACTACTCATTGAAAAATAAGGGTATGTGCAGGATCATCATGGAAAAAACAGGTCCTTAAGTGGCAATGAAAATTCAGAAAATCAGAGTTGGGCAAATTGACATAAAAATTTGAATAAGTTATCTATATTATTTCAAAAATATGTAAGAATAGAATCTGTGGCAAATTGAATGTAGTTTTTGAAATACTAGGTTAATTTTTGTAAAAAAAAAATCTATTTGGTGAAAATTTGAAATTTCAATGTAGTTGTACTAAAATTTCAGGGAAAAAATAAAAAGTAGGTGTCTGTCTGACCACCCTAACCATAATAAAATCATAATATTTTTTTATAAAATTTTAGATAGAAGTAGAGGACTCATGTATGGATGTGATGCATATTTTTTTGTATTTTTTTTTCAAAATAAATAATTAATTATGAATTTGTTATTACAACTTTTTAAAAATATTAAAACTCGTATGTCTGACCACCTTAACTTGGTCAAAACTTAATGGAATTCATTTTTTCTTTTTTTAATCCTATAGTATGCGAAGCATAGAATGTGACGCATGTTTTGGATTCAAAAAATGTGATACCGTTTGAAAGTTATAGATGTTTTTCTATCAGACTATCAATCAGGACTTTAGTCATAATTCTAATAAAAAATAAATAATAATTATTTATTAGATTCTAAAGAAAATATAATTTATATTGGTAGAAAGCTGAGAAGCTCCTTTACAAACCCTTTTCGTTTTATCAATTTTAGGTAAAATAAAAGTTGGTAGCCACATAGGCGAAGTCTGGAAAAACAAGGTAAGTTGTTAAACACGTTTTACGTGTTGACTTTTAGGATTGGCAGGTCCGAACCAAATCCCGAGCCTAATACCAAGGCATTAAATTTTGTGTCAGAATATCGGATATCCGATTTGAATCTGATATCGGATTTGACTTCGATATATGATATCTTTTAGATCAGTTTTAAAACAATTTATACAATCTTTAATATATTATTTAAAAATGCAATTAAGTTTATAATTTAATATATATAATATCCAATAAATTTTATAATGTAATATATCTAATATACAATTTATGGTAATCTCTTACCAAATTCTGTATTTAATATATAATATATTATTAAATGTATAATATTTAAATATTTTAGTTAATCCATAAATAATTAAATATATATATATTACCAATTTATAAAATATTTAAATATTATCTCTTTCCCTCTCTCTCTCTCTCTCTCTCTCTCTCTCTCTCTCTCTCTCTCTCTCTCACTCCCTCAACTCTAAACCCTCTCTCCCTCTCCTTCCCCCCCAACTCTCCCTCTCACTCTCTCACTCTCTCACTCTCCCCTCTCCTTCTCACTCCCTCTCCCTCTCCCTCTCTCCCTCTCCCTCTCCCTCTCCATCTCTCCCTCTCCTTCTATCTCTCCCACTCTCACTCTCACTCTCACTCACTCACTCTCCCACTCACCCTTTTCCCCTCTCCATCTCACTCTCCCTCTCCCTTTCTCCCTCTCCCTCTCCCTTTGGTCTATGTGTGTACAAATCGAATATCCGATTTGTGAAACTCCATTGTGCAAAGGTTAAATCTTACCATTGCAGAACATGTTTTACAAATCGGATATCCGATTTGTGGGCCACAGAAAAACCCCATGTGGGCCATTTTTGTGCATTCCAACAGACCCTGCATTTTGTTTGCAACACTTTGCAGGCGACAAATGTGCGGTTTCAGACAGGAAGAGACAAAGATAAACTTTTAGGAGATTCTTGTACTCAAATTTGTCATACATAATGATTTTTTAGCATCTTTTATTTGGTATAATGGGGAGCAGCAGTCGTCGGAAACAAAAACGTAAGAGAAAGCTAACAAAAGAACAAATTGAAGGATATAGACAAGGAGAGAGAGAAGGTCATAGAAAGAAAAAACAAGGTATGTTAAATATTGGTGAACCTGAGCCCTATGGTCTTTCAAGTGAAGAGGAAATTGAATATGTTCATAGTGAAAATGTAGAACATGATATTGAAATTGGGAATGAAAATGTTCAAATTGATATTGAAAATTTTCAAGGTGAAAATGTTGGAATTGAAGATGTTGAACATTATATTGAAATTGGGAATGAAAATTTTGAAATTGATAATGAAAATGTTGGAATTGAAGATGTTGAACATGATATTGAAATTGGGAATGAAAATTTTGAAATTGATAATGAAAATGTTGGAATTGAAGATGTTGAACATGATATTGAAATTGGGAATGAAATTGTTCAAATTGATATTGAAAATGTTCAAGGTGAAAATGTTGGAAATGAAGATGTTGAACATAATATTGAAGCAAGTGTAAATTATGTTTCACTAGATTACACAAGAAATGAAGAACCTTGTGTGGAAGAAATAGGTATTCCAAATTCAAGACCTTCAAGGACCCCTAAATGGTTAGTTGAAATTGATGATAACATTATAAACATTTTTGAAGGCAAGAGGTCAACACAAACTATTTGGTTATGGGCTAGAATACTTTTCAACCAATATTTTAGCGATAAGACATTGACCGAGCAATGCCAACTTTTTGTACAATTGCTAAAGATGCAAAAGATGAGACCTTTGCTAGCCAAATTGAAGATTCGTCTGAACAAGAGGGTCGAAAAAAATTCTATTATTGTCAAAAATATTTTTAATGCTCTCAAGTCTATTGGAAAAAATAACAAGGAAAAAGATAAGAGAGCTGCTCGGAGAGTCATTACCACCGCCCTAGTAAGCCATCAATTGAAAAAGGCTCGCTTTATGAGACAAACTTGTATTTATTTTGACTTAAATCGTAAAAATTTGAATAGAGCACTTGCAAGAAGAGAAAAAATAGATGATCCTCTTCAAAATGATACGTGGGCTTTTGCCGAAAGGCTTACACATGTTGATAAGAAGCTAACCGATAATGTAAAGCAGGCAATTCAACAATTTTGGCATGATAACTCTAGAGTATCACCCAATGCAAAGGATGTTTTAAAGTTAAGAATTGGCAATCGAGACCGTACACCGCATCCTAAACATTTCTTGGAATCAAGCCAAACAATGTTGTTCAACAAATTTAATCAAACACATCCAAATATGGAAATCTCGCAAAGAACTTTTGAAGGTTTGAAGCCATTCTATTGTGTGCCTCTTAAGATTTGTAATACTTGTTCTTGCAAATACCATGTGGAGTTTTCAATGTACCATGAACTATTATGCTATATCCATTCTACTTTGCATACTAATGAAATGTTGCAGGAGTGTGGTGCAATGCATCTTCCGAAATCATCAAGGGACTTGCTAAATCTATTTTTATGTTCTAGGGATGATTGTTCCTTTTTCTATAGAAATGATTGTTTAAATGTGAAGTGCTCACAATGTGGTGGCTTGTCAAAGTTTGTTCAATGTTTTCATGAGGGTTCGAAACATGAATTTGGAAAGAATCTTGTTGAGAAAAAGAGATATGAGATAGTCAAATATACTTTGAAGAGTGGAGGTGAAGGTTCTAGATGCGAGTTGGTTACAAAAGAATGCAGTGTTGCTGATTTTATTTCAGATTTTAAGGACAATCTTTTCTACAAATATGCAAGGCATAGTCATAGGTCTCAGTGGTTGGATCAACAATTCAGGATATGTAAGGACTCTTTTCCGATTGGCACTATTATATCAGTGGTTGATTTTGCTGAAAACTACACATTGCAACCACAAAATGAGGTACAATCTCAGTATTACAATTCCATTCAGATTGCTATTTTTGTCCACATAACGTTTAGACATGCACTTGATAGTACAGAGGAGGATTGAAAGATAATCAGAGAGTATCATTTTTATATGAGGGATGATAGATCTCACTCGTCCAAGTATGTCCAACATTGTTTCGGGAATTTTTTTGAGTTCTTGCAAGAGCATGATATAGCATTGGGCCGACATCTCATTTGGTCAAATAACTGTACAGGTCAATTCAAGAATACTCGTATGTTTTATTGGTTGAGTAGAATGCATGTAGAGAGGGGTGTACCTAATATTTGGAGTTTTTTTGAAGTTGGGCATGGGAAAGGGGAGCATGATGGAGTAGGTGCATGTGTAAAAAGAGCTCTAGTTAAGGAGCAATTGAAGATTTCAGGAGAAAAATTCAGTGATGCACGTTCTATTGTTGATTGGTGTAGTTCAGCATTGTCACAGGGAGGGACACTTGATTCAACAGTGCACAGATTCTTTTGGTTGGTTGAGGAGGGTACAGTGGGAGGCAGATTGGATTGTCATACAATCAAAGATTCTTCAAAGATGCATTCGTTTTGAAGCTCAAATGCAAGCACATGGATCATTTGGACACGACAATTGGCTTGTTTTTGTCAGAGTTGTATTCAGTGTGAGTGGGATCAATGTGAGTCAAGTCAGTGGGTGGATACATGGGTTCCATAGTATCTAACTCCTTTATCTCAAACTATATCCATGACAAATTACACAATGGAAAGTTCACTTGATTACGACTGGCTTTCAGATCTACTACATCCAGGACATGTTTTTGCAGTTGTTGCACCACAGGGGAATGAAGAGAGATCAGAATATTGGTTGGCTCGATGTGTGCAGGTAAAGCACAAGCTAACACAATCGATGGAAGATGATGATGGGTTCGTGTATTCTATAGGTTCAGTTGTGGTTATAGGAACTTGGTTGCGAATATACACAATTAGAAAGAATGGTATACCTGCATTTGAAGACTACGAGAAACACAAAACCATTCTCATGTATTCACACCTGGTTATAGCAACAAATGTTAAGTTGTTGAAGCATCATGCCAAACCAAAGACAAAACAACTATGGACACTTAGTAATGTTGATCATGAAGCAATATTGGATACTCTTAAGCAAAGAGATGACCCTTCAGGCACACTTGAATAGCATATTCAAGAATGGAAAGTACAATGCTTAAGCCTCTTTTTTGTTGTGACAATATAGATATATTATTTGACAAATTTTGCGATATTCTTGGCACGATTGATCATGGACCTGCTGCAACAATAGCCAACTCTGATCCTTTCAAAGAGGTATGTGACATATTACTTTAATATAAATTGGTTATTCAAAGCATCTTTTATAGTTTGCATTACCAATTCATCATCATTCAGTATGTTTAGATTAATATGGATTTGTTAGTCTAAGCATATTTTTTGTTGTTACAATATAGATTTATCATTTGAAAAATTTTGCGATATTCCTAGCACGATTGCTCATGGACCTACTACAACAATAGGCAACTCTAATCCTTTCAGAGAAGTATGTGACAAATTACAATAATATTGATTGGTTATTCCAAGCATATTTTCTATTGTATGTAGTTTAACTGCTACCTTGATGGTTTGTATAGGTGCTTGTCACTTGAAAATGACAACATACTACTCTTGTGGAAGATTGTGCCTTGAATGCCTCAAATAGGCAAATTTTGTAAAAATTGAATTTTGAAATGTGAAACAATGTAAAAAGGTCATAACTGTGTATAGGCATAATCTATATATTGTGATGTTTTTTGAAATATGGTTCAAATGTCTGCCATTGTACTTAATCAAGCTACAACCAGAGGTTTTCTTCCTGGTTCTTTCATGTCGGTATGCTCGTTTGAACCAGGTTTTGTAATATCTCCTATTTATATATAACAAATTATAGTGGCTTGCCACTTTTTCGAAAAACAAAAAAGTAAAAAGTTCATTGTGAATTTCATTTTCCATGTAATTGATTCAAGTTGATTGGGCAAGAGTTAGGACTTTCATTTTCCATGTAATTGACATTAGCACTTTGGATTCTTAAGGGAAAACGCTGCTCCAATGCAGCTCAGAGAGATTCGACGTATTTGGGTGCAAAAGAGAACCATACCTAGCGTAAACGTACCCATCCAGACGTGTTGGAATAGTCCGTTGGGTCGTATGAGTTTGAGAATAAAAGTTGCACCACTTTGCAACTTTACACTGCTTGCATTTGGCAACTTTTCTCTCAACTGAAAACTCATCACCACGGGAAAGCGCCTTCGAGATAGAAAAAACCAAGAGAGGTTATTGTAGATGGTCTCAACACGATCCTATATCCTCAAACGAAGAGTCTGTAAGCATCACGGTTTCCGAGAAATAGTCTGTCAAAGTTTGCTGCCTTTTAGCACTTTGGACTCTTAAGGGAAAATGTCGCTCTGATGTAGCTCAGAGTGATTCGATGTATTTGGGTGCAAAAGAGAACCATACCTAGTGTAAACGTACCCATCCAGACGTGTTGGAACAGTCCGTTGGGTCGTACGAGTTCGAGAATGAAAGTTGCACTACTTTGCAACTTTACACTGCTTGCATTTGACAACTTTTCCCTCAACTGAAAACACATCACCACGGGAAAACGCCTTCGAGATAGAAAAAACCGAGAGAGCTTATTGTAGATGGTCTCAACACAATCCCGTATCCTTAGACGAAGAGTTTGTAAGCATCATGGTTTCCAAGAAATAGTCCATCAAAGTTTTCTGCCTTTTAGCACTTTGGACTCTTAAGGGAAAACGTCGCTCCGATGCAACTCGGAGCGATTCGACGTATTTGAGTGCAAAAGAGAACCATACCTAGCGTAAACGTACCCATATGGACGTGTTGGAACAGTCTGTTGGGTCGTACGAGTTCGAGAATGAAAGTTGCACCACTTTGCAACTTTACACTGCTTGCATTTGGCAACTTTTCCCTCAACTGAAAACTCATCACCACGGGAAAACGCCTTCGAGATAGCAAAAACTGAGAGAGGTTATTATAGATGGTCTCAACACAATCCTATATCCTCAGACGAAGAGTCTGTAAGCATCACGATTTCCAAGAAATAGTTCATCAAAGTTTGTTGCCTTTGAGCACTTTGGACTCTTAAGGGAAAACGTCGTTTTGATGCAGCTCGGAGCGATTCGACGTATTTGGGTGCAAAAAAGAACCATACCTAGCATAAACGTACCCATCCAGATGTGTTGGAACAGTCCGTTGGGTCGTACGAGTTTGAGAATGAAAATTGCACCACTTTGCAACTTTACACTGCTTGCATTTGGCAACTTTTCCCTCAACTGAAAACTCATCACCACGGGAAAACGCCTTCAAGATAGCAAAAACTGAGAGAGGTTATTGTAGATGGTCTCAACATTATCCCATATCCTCAAACAAAGAGTCTGTAAGCATCGCGATTTCCAAGAAACAGTCCGTCAAAGTTTGCTGCCTTTTAGCACTTTGGACTCTTAAGGGAAAACGTCGCTCCGATGCAGCTCGGAGCGATTCGATGTATTTGGGTGCAAGATAAAACCATACCTAGCATAAACGTACCCATCCAGATGTGTTGGAACAGTCCGTTGGGTCGTATGAGTTCGAGAATGAAAGTTGACTGACTTTGAGCAAATCGTATCCTAATAAACACGATAGAGGTCCCACTTCTTTTTGAATGCAGGAGCACCATCTGACCATTTATCTCCATTCCTCTTGAAGCATCTTTTCTTTCCTCCTTTTCCTTCCTTCTTCGAGGATTGAGCGGAATACCTATCGCAACCAACCTTGACTCCCCTTGAATACAGTAAGCCCTCAACCGATCAAACTTGGGAAGTTTCGATCTCACATCGATTCCTTGAATGTAAGACTCCCAAGATGAAGGAAGACCATTAAGAGCCAACATGGTCAAATCTTTGTCATCAACAATATGACCATTTCAACTTAAAGATCAGATAATACAACTGAAAGCACTCAAAAAATGAAGCACATAAGACAATAAACACAACAAGAAATTTGCTTACAACTCAGGCCCAGCTCATGGCTGAATTTGATACAATGAATAATAGCACCTCTCGTAGATGCAAAGATACAATCGAATATGCTTCACCTTGAAATTGGCCTGCTGCTACAAGATGAAGCGTTGCTGCTCAAGTGCAAACGTTTGCTTGGATTGCAAATTATGTTGAATGAACTTGATTAAGGAAATGAACAAACATCACCTCGTATTTATACAAAATAAGGTGACTCTTCAAGGAGATCAGCCTCTCTTGAAAATAATAAATTACAAAATAATATCAAGGAAGGTCGGTGGTGTAGGAGCACCTAGAAAACACTAGGCAATTAGGAAGTCTAGGATGAATTTTTGTTTTTGATGTGTTACCTTGAAGGTCATGTTAACCATTGAGATAGAGTTAGAGGCTTAGGAACATGTCTTGATCAGGAGTGATAAGGAGGATAAGGAGTGGAAAGGATTAATGAGTTTTGGAACTCATTTTACTGATGAGATTAGAAACTCATTTTACTAGACATTGGCAAAAAGTGCAAAATGGTACATTTTTGCAAATTTTCCACAAGGTAACTACAATGTCCGACCAAGGGGAGGCATAACTACTTTTTTTGACCTATATAGGGTGTGCCTCAACCTGAGAGGAAGGTTGGAAGCTTTTGCATTATTGGAAATTTATGATTACAAGAGAAGACAATGATAAATTTGTGTAATTTTTCTGGTTTTTGCTTTGAATTGTGTGTTAATGGAGTGATCCTGACACTGTGAATTGTGTAGAATGTAGTGCAATTGTCTTCCAAGCATTTTTTGGAATAGTAGGTAGCTAGTTTTTGTGTGGAACAGTAGGTAGCTAGTTTCTTCGGTTCAAACATTCTTTTGTAGTTAGTTCATTTCTTTTGACCATTGAGATAGAGTTAGAGGTTTAGGAACATGTCTTGATCAGGAGTGATCAGGAGGATAAGGAGTGGAAAGGCTTAATGAGTTTTGAAACTCATTTTATTGATTAAGGGTAGATTAAGGGCTTTAGTTCTTCGAGAATTTAAGTCTTTAGTGTAGATTAAGGGCTAAGGAAGAGTTAGATACATTGCACCAAGATTGACTTGGTAGGTTGATTTGTGATGGTAGTGGGGTTGGCCAGGAGAACTAGGGGTGCCTAAACATGAAGAAGGTCCTAAAGGTTAAGGTGATGAAGTAAGACACCAAGGAGATATTGTAAGCAAGACCCAGAGAATGGAATAGTGATTGTTCCATCCAACCCTACCCTATCAGTCGGTCTCATCCATTTGAATAAATTGAGTATAAATTAAATAGCCATAGGCTATCATTTAATTTATTACAAATTAAGGTGATCACTATCATGTATGAAAAATGTGGTAGCATAGACAAGGCAGTGGACTATTTGAAAAAAAACTTCAAAGAAATGTGGTCTCATAGAATTCAATGACAAACAAATGCAATTGACAACTGCTCATAGTTTTTAGTTAAGCAATGTGAAGTAATTGTATAATTGCTTAGGTTGACTTTGTTAGAACTATATTGTAATTGAAATTTTTTCATCTATGAACATCTAGTTGTTAGTTATGCAATGTGAATTAATAATTTGAGTTTGAAAGATGTGTAATGCAATGTAATCAACAATATAAATATAAACTACATAATATAACCATTCAGTTTTAAGCTATTGTACATTGATATTTAACCATTGCTCAAGATAAAATTTTCAAAGAGTTTAATCATGCACATGAGGAACAAATTAAATTTCCATTGTCAACTTCTATATATCAAATTATCCAATAATCAAGTGTATGTCCATATACAAAAATGGCATCGATGCCAACTCAAACAAAGTTTTACAAAATGTGGCATATGCCATCTCAATATGTATTCAAAATTTACATGCCAAAATGTCTATCTCATCCTAAACTACTGGTGGATCATCAAAATGGAGCCTCTTTGAAGCACTCATTGGCTCTGAAGGTAGCTGCACAAGAAAAATTCAAACCACAATTGAGATTAGTTATACTATATAATTTAAAATTGAATAATTAACATCAAAATCAATATACATTGAATTTTAATTGAACTCTAAAATTGAAATCTTGATTACCTGAAATATACATCTCTTCAAAGGGTCAGGAGTCCTAGAATATACCAAATCAACTTTTGAAATGCCAATCTATATATGTGAACAAAAACATAAAATTTATCCAAGTTAGCATATGATTATTGGTAATAAGAACTTATTTACCAAACACAAAATAAAATAAACAGATGTACCTCTTTAGGTTGATCTTTTTCTTTATCTCCTTCAAGTGTTTCGACACCTCCTCTTTGATGGGTTTCAACACCTACTCTTTGAGGTGTTCCAATAACTACACCTTTAGGTGGTGTGTCCCTTGTCAACATATTTGTAAAGCTCATAATTGCCTGTAAATAAAATTGACAAGTACATATGAAACTACCGATCTATGTCGACGTATGTATAATCAATATAAGATCTTAAAAATCTTAATTCAATCCAATTTGAGTTCAATTACCTTCCCCTTATCTAGATTTGCGCCTCCATAGTCTGGACAAGGCTGCACCTCACTCACACTGGGTATTTCCTATAGGAGGAAAATAAGATAAACATATAAGCTATTATATAATTTCATTAATGACAATTCAAATGACAAGAAAGTATATAATATAAAATGTAAATGAGTGAGTGCGAAAATATATATTGCGTGTGTGTCCAAGCCAAATGAAATGGCCCTAAGGGTGCTATCAGTCACTCGTGCAAGCTCCTCCTCAGACATCAACTGTTAAATAGACCATGTAAATAAATATTAGTACTTGATACTATCTCTTATTAATATTCATTTAAAAACAAATGCAAGTTATGAAATTACAACTTAAATCTTACCTGTGTCACTATTCCAGCATCTCCCTCTCTAGCAGGAGAGGACTCTGTAGGGTGCGCTCCACTCCTCTACGACTGATCTATAATGTCTACATCATGGAGGTCATAACCAGAAGTGTCCAAGGGATGCTCGGTGGGTTGTATAGGAGGACCCAAGCATATCTGGCAACACATAGTGCAAGCATGTGGCACACAAATATGTGGACCTGAGGAGGATGATGAAACAACACTCGAGCTTTCGCCAACATAACCAAAATGTGGCTGAGCTACTATAGAAGCATGTGAAACCAAATGACCACTCAAAGAGTGAATAGCCTGAATAGTCTGTGTGGATGCATCCTCGATAATCTCTGGGTGATATATTGGAGGTGGCGGAGGAAGGGGAGGAAGGGGAACATTTGGGCGTGGGACTACTCTAACTGCCCCTGGTCTATCCTGGGGCATACCTCCACCAACGCCCTGGAAGGGTTTAATGTCAAAGTAATTGACATGATGCTCTAACATAAACTCATCATATAATTTTTTAATAAAGTAAAATGGTATGTCGGAATTATTGTTCGGTGGTTTATCAAAAACCATACACCAATGATCCCAAAAGTTAGCTACAATGTCCCTATGTATGCACCATTTTATGGAAAGTTTTGTTCTATTAACATTCACTGGCAAATCGATGCGGGGGTCAATGAATAAAGAGGCTATTTGGGCTTTGGTTATTTGGAGATCTTTCACATCATCGTAAGACAATTCACATCGATAATACTCCCTCATGTCTTCTCGCCACGAATAAAAGGAATTATGTTGGGTGGAGAGGGTTTCTATATTTTTAATTATTTCTTTCAATGTGTTTGTCATATCTCTCAATCGAGGCATTGTCTGATAAATTTTACAAATGCCCCTCAATTGCCCCAATTTTTCACCAATTAAGTCTTCAATTGGTGGTTGTGAAGGTGGTGGAGCATTTGGCTGTAGAGGTGGTGGAGCATTTGGCATTTGTGGATTTACATTCGCAGCCATAATACCTGATTAAAGTTAAAAACTAATTAAACTAATTGAAATTACACAATATAAATGAAATTATTGTAAAAAAACCCTAGTTTTTAATAAAAATCTTTAAAAAACCATACTTTTTCACAAAAATCAATAACAAACTCTTATTTTTGATAAAAATACATCAACAACACTAATTTTTAATCAAGATCCATTTCAAAACATTAAGTTTTAATAAAAAATCAATGTAAACTCTAGTTTTTTAAAAAAATCAATACAAAACCGTATTTTTGAATTTTTTTCATAAAACCTACTTAAACTTAACAAAATCTATTGAAAAATAGATTACAAGATTGAAAAAAACAAAATACATACCTTTCAAATCAGATATCGGATCAGAACGGATATCGGATTTGGATTTCACCTCTTGCGCCCGCGTCAAACTGTGAGAAATGAAATTAAAGAGTCGGTTGTTTTTTTATATACAGCTTCCACAAATCGGATATCCGATTTGTGGAAACTACCTTTGGTTTTTGGTTCGGGTAGAAGTACTGACACCCGAACGTAGAAAAGTCAACTAGGCCATTTCCACGTTTTTGAACCGATTCAAAACGTGTTTTTCTCTCATTGCCACTTTTTGGTCCATCATGATCCTGCACATACCCATAACCTTTATCAAATTCTTAGTAGCGACTATCAAAGATATGCTATTTAGCAACAATACATTTTTTAACAACAATTTATGTGCAACTTGAAACAATAATACAAAAGCAAAACATAAAGGCCAAGTGCAAGAATTATTGATAATGCAATTAAAATAATTGAGTGAATCTAATGTCACAACAAAGACAAATGGTTTTGGAGTAGAGAGTGATTCTAGAGAGATGATACTTAGGAAATCACTAGGTGATCCTACAATAGTGTGTCCCACTTTTTGGTCAAAGTGGGACATTGAAATCAACATTTTAAACCAAACATTTACCTTCTATCACCTATAACAACTAAATTGTTAAGAAAATTGAAGATGATGTAAACTAGTGAGTTTTGAGATTTCAAGTGAAGATTCTAAATACATATTTTTAAGAATTAGAAAATTGTTTGTGAATTATTTTATGTAAAGTTTTAATAATTTATTTTTAATTAAAATTTTATATTTATTCCATAACGCATTACAGTTTTACGAAAAAGATAAAATTATATATTCTTAAACATAGATTGGTAACATCAACAATTAGTGCACATATATTTTTCACAATTTTTTGTTCCTTTTTTTTATGTAAGATTATTTATAATTTAGATAGAGTTTTATTTTATAATGCATAATTCTTTTGTATATATCTAAATCAATTTTTTTTTGTTCAAAAAAGGATATCAATATGTAGGGCATATATAATTTTTGTTTTAAATCTCTATTTTCTACTTTTCCATGTGTTTGAAACAAACACATTCATGTTTGGTAAAAAAAATTGTTCACTAAAAAATATAATAATTAAATTAAATATCTAAGTCAAAATTATACTTTATGGAAAACTTACTCCAAGGGCTACCATCCTACAAATTATCACATCATGTTGATTCCATTTTTTGGTCAAACCTAAAGTTTGAAACAAAAAAATGGAGAAAAATCTAAGGACCAAGGTGGAAAGGCTTATCCCAGGACCTTCATTTGAAGGTAAGGTACCTTTGAACAAAGGTCCCTTTTATGAATTAAAAAATATATTTAAATATTAAAAAACTAAGGGACTTTCGAATGAAGGTTTAACTTCACTCAAAGGTGAATATGGAGTCATCTCTGAACAAAGATACCTTCATTCAAAGAAAAACCTTCAAATGAAGGTGTTTGCTAAATATTTTCTCTCCAACCATGCAAATTTCTAATATCCTAGAAGTGGGACACACTACTATAGGTCTACCCCACTTGCGATGCTATATGGATGAAATGGCTTGTAGATATGGCATCGTTTTGAAATTCAATCTCATGCAAGAGATGTTGTTCTTGGTTATCAATTTTTTTCATAGATATATCTCAAGACAAAGAATAGTAAGAAAATCATTTCAACTTATTGTAGTTGTTGTCATTTTTGTGATATACAAATTATGGAGATATATCAATTCCCATTATTGAAGAATTTATTTACATTATAGTTGATGATTATATAAAAAATTCCACAAATGGAGAATTTCATCCTTGAGACCTTGAATCCTCTCATATTTTGTTGGTGTTGTTCTTAGTTGGTTATGTACACTAACTTCTTTGCTTCAAACTAGTGTTGTTTTGTTTCATATTTCTACTATTTATTTTCCTTTTTAATTCTTTATCTTGTTCTTTTTGGCAACTTTTGTATTGATCATAATGTCAATCTTCTTATAACTAGGTGAGACATTTTCCCTCATTCATTATATAAAAAATAATTAACTATTTTTCTAACTATGAAAATTGAGTCAATAATTGACTAGAACAACTATGATAATATCTTCTTCTTTTTTAATGAAATAGAAACCCTACATGATTAATAAGTGTTTGGTAATTTTAGTAATAAGAACTAAATGGTGTCTATGTTGAATAAAAAGATACTTTTGGTGGATTCAACTCTAAAGAAATACCTTGTCATGTACATGCATGTTGAGGTATTTTAAATAACCATATGTGATCCAATATATCACTTTAGTATTCAGGAAAAGGGGGTAATTTAATTAATGTGATACAAGTAGGAATTGGGAGTTGGTAAGCATGTGTACAAGTGAGTGGGGTTTTTATAGCAGCATTTCAAAATTCTATACAAATTACTTTGCACAAATCAATTAAAGGAAATTTCATTCACTATACATTGCTCTTGTCAATGCTCTATCTTTTTTACACTATGTAGTTGTTTATTGTATCAAAGCCTTATAATCTTGAGGGTGCCCACTTAATACTAACTCTAATGCAATTAAGAAATAAATAAATAGTCACACCAAGATCTTATAGGTTCAATTCAATCGTGACCAAATTTCCAAAAATTGGTTATTAGACACCTTTTCATAACATGACATAACCCTATCTTTTGTGTTGAGACTTTAATTACAAGATGCCAATGAAAAATAGTTTTGAGTTAGATGTAGATGTATGCATGTATTTATTTTGATAGAAAGGTGGTAATTACCTATAATATATTAAATTATTAAACAAAATTACAATGTAGCAAGAACTGCAAGGAAACCCACCCACTAAGGGTGATGAAATAGAGCTTCAAAAGTGTTAAAAAAGTATTTTACATATTTAATGAAAATATACACATTCATGCCTACTCAGGGTGGCAAGCTAAGGCATGATAAACTAAAAAAATAGAGATGGCATCACGGCACCACAAAGCTCAAAATACTTCCATACCCAAAACACAATAAGCCAGAGGCATTCAAGCGTTATCAGTCAAGCATCACCAATCATTATCCTCATCCTACATAGGGGCTCTATTTATCACCTCTCCCCTCACTACACTAAGAGGACCCAAACTGAGGAGGAAGAGGAAGATATTGGCACACCTCTTACCCCAAAGGATTAGCTCCTCATCCAAAGAGTGCATAGAAATCAAAAAAATTGAAGACCACACATACACATCATTGTCCTCATGCTTGTCCTCATCCTACATAGAGTATTTATCACCTCTCCCCTCACTACACTAAGACACAAGTTGAGGAAGAGGAGGACATTGAGACTAGCTTCTCATTCAAAGAGTCTCCATGAAAATAAGAAAAACTCAAGACCACGCATACACAATGATCTTTCATTTCATAATTGAAAGCATTAAAAACATATTTAACCTTCACCACTCAAGATATCCACTATTTAAAAAAAAAACATACCACCCACCAATGCAAAATTTGTTTCACGTTGTAGTTTTGCACAATAAAGAAGAATCTTTCTTTAAAAGATAACCAAATCTTTCACATACCTAAAAGAAAGTTAGTGGAGGGGGGTTGAGCAGTAAAAGAGGTCAATCACATTAGAGAGGAAGATAGACACCAACTCGAAGGGATAAATCGATTTGGGATAGACTTACAGAAGGGTTTTATCGATGACTTCTCGAACAACCACTTCCACTTCATTATTGAAGGTAAAAATTGTACGTCCAAATAATTATTCTCCATTATTCCTATTATGGGAAGTTCCCATTTTTGGATTGGAAAATACATGCAAAAATTGCACTCGAGTAGATCCATTAGCAAATTTATGGGAGGCAAGCAGAAAGAAGCAAGGCCACTCAAAGAGGACAATGTTAAGCAATATGTCGATAATTTTAGGGTGCCAAGGATTTAAGGACTTGTATTATTAATAGAGGCATATCGAAGTACAGTTTGGAAGACCACCTACAACGTTAAACTTCAACTATCACACGAGTTAAAGCAATAAAATCCTTCCTAGGCACCACATCATCTTTTGCCATGAAATCTTCACATGACAGAGGGCCATGAAATGTAGAGCCCTTCTTGCACTATGATTTACGCTAAAGTGTCCGGGAGAAGATTATTATTACAAATAAATAATTGTTTTCATCTATTTGATCTATTGCTAAGTTTGCCAAATAATCAGAGCTGCTCTATTTCCTTCTTTGTAGCAATGTTGATATTCTAGGCAATGGACTTGATCAAGGAGACCCCACAATTCTAGGCAATGGAATTGATCAACATACTGTGTTGTATCAGCAATGAAAATTATTTGTATATTTAATCAGAAATATTGGTATAAGATTTTCTATATCATTTCTTGAGATTTGAGTGGACATTGTTTTTGAAAAGATAAGCAGCATTTACAGGGTGTTGTACCCTTCACAAGGGGCCCAAAGGGCGAAAGGACAACATAAAACAAAACAGATTTGAGTAGACATTGTTAGTGAGATTTAGATGTAGATATTATTCTTGATTATTAAAAAAATTAATACATAAGATACCTAATGAAAATGAGGAAGTATTCTAATTATATTAGTGTATATAGAGGGATTATCAAAAATGTAAATTTGAGGGATAGAAATGAGATTGTGGATGTTTGTTATTACATTACAAATTGTACATGATATGTCATTAATTTGTTAAATTAATCATGAAAATAAGATCAAGCAATAGAAATGCCAAAGTTCATGTAAAATAACAATGATATGCTAGACCTAATGATAAAGCATTTACAATGGATCTAAATAATAGACACTTTTCTTAGGATTAACAAATAAAGATACCTTTTCTACAAGAATCTACTAGGAAGCCATCTCATGGAGTTCACTTAAAATGAAATATTTGTTTGGAGCAAGGTTGGCCTTCTATACAACATTTTATTGTGCATTTCAAATATTGACATTCTTATTCATAACAATAAATTAGAAAGTGGAAATATGGGCCCAATTTTAAAAATTGAACTTAAAAATTCAGGTTCATTTATGTTCTTGTAGACCTACCCTTCACAATTCTACATCAACAGATTTAATCAAACACAACAAATCGATAAAATGAGAATTACAAATGATCCTTAATAATATGTGGAAATAAAATAAAATTAAGATCAAATACTTTACCAAATTCCAAATTCCAAATATATTATATCATACATCAACAATTTCATTAAAAACAAACAATTCTAAATAAACCTAAATTATTCTTAAAATTACAAAATACACATTTTTCACCATTACAATCCCCAACTTTATTTAAAAAATAAAAGAAGATTCAAAGTAATAATGTTTGAAACATTAGAGATTCAAAAGTCACCCATAAGTGAATTTATTTGAGTATTGATTATTGTTGAACTTGTGGGCATCAAATCACGTGATTCTTCTCTTAAAACAATGCCATATTATGTCATAAAAGATAATTTAGTTGTTCTGGATCATGCCATAACTTCACTTCTGTTACTGTTTTGCAGTAGAATACCATTAAAAATGCCCAACTGATTGCTTAATTTTTCCATCCATGATCTTCAGCTATCTATGGCTTGCTGTCATGAACAGGTGCATCTAAACTCAATAAGATCTATTTGATTGTGTCTTCGTTTTTTCTTTTTATTTTAATTGGATTAAAACAATATAAAATTACAAATAACAGGTATTAGTTAATGTCAGACAACAAACAATCTGCTGATCTTCAGTTCTGTTATTGCAACCAAATAATAAGCTGTAATTAATGAAAGGATAAGTGATGATTCCAATGCTAACAATTAAACTAGTAGGAGAATTATTGCACTGGATGGAGGAGGGGAATATATAAAATTAAATATAAGTAATATATATAGAAAAATCTCTGATAGGATTGTTTGAAATTCTCATCATTTAGTTGTTCTAGGAAGGTGCTGTCAACTTGTTCTTGTTCTTGCATGGGTTTCTGTTATTTCTAACAGAGGAAAGATGCTAAAATTTATGTAAAACAATTAATTGTTTAAAGTGAGGAAATTGAACAAGTGGATGATTTAGTATATATATAAAAAATTATGTTCAAATTATTAATTAAAATGTAGTCATTATTTATTTTAAATATGAATAGTATACAATTATTATAGATATTTTAAACATATCTATTTAAAAGATATATAAATAGATCTTCAGATTAATATGTATATTTTTTTGATTTAATATGTATACTTATTTATGTACAATTTTAATAGATTACTTATTTTATATTATTAACAATGTTAAAAAAAACTTTAACAAATTATTTCAATAATTGTATATGTTATTTTATTTTCTAAAATACATAATCTTTTCAGTTATTTTATATTTATTAAATCTTTTATTTTTTTAATAATTTTCAGAAAAATAAATAAGAGATTTATTAATAAAAAATGGAAAGATTGAGAAAAAAGAAATCAAAATGACAGGAATATAAAATAAGAACTTTCAGTTTATTTCATTCTAAATGAATACTGAATGTCAATATCTATTTAAACTAAAAAAATACAACTAGATAAATAAATGGATTATGCAAGACACAAAGCTATTTTATTTACTTAGAGTTATTTTATTTTACTTCAAAACTTTTTTGTTTATTATAAACATAAATAGCACTTAAATTTTTATTTGTATTAAAAATTATTTTATTTAATCTACATTTTTTGAAAAGTTACCATTCATTATTTTGGTAATTATTTTGTTTTGTTTTTTCTTTCAAAAGTGTAGTAAAACTTATATGCTTATTTGTTACTTTTTACTAGTTTCATTTGTAGGTATTAATATATATTTTTAAATTATTTCAAGAAATTATTTATCAATTAACTTATGTTCTTGTGTAATTTAGACACTATGCAAACATGGGAGAAATTTCTAGCTTGACCATTCTTTGTCATAAATGGATCAAAAAAGAAAGTGAATTTTGTACAAGGGAAGAGTGGGAAGTTGTAGGGTGCTACGAGCGAGGATGATGATGAAGATGTGGATGGTGATGGGTGATCATGAGGAAGATTGGAACTAAATTTGGGATGAGGAGATAGAGGATGAAAGCTTCTAGGACATTTGGGTAGAAGCATAGTGTATCATGGAGGAGTGGCATGTATCTCATGTAGTTGTTAGCAAAGTTTTAGTGGTGTCTAATTCACAAGAAACTTTCAAGGGACTTGATTGCCTAGCTTGATGGGGAGTCTACCCAAGGGATTTCTCCTTCCCCTTACCACGTCTAGTTTCCAAATATTTCCTCTATCTAAGCTCCTACAAAGGATTTCATTCAAGGGTGTTCTTTTTTAACCATACCAACTTAGTCATGAATAATGACATTAGTTTTCAATGGTTTATTGGAGGTTGGATTATGTGTTGTTGAAGGTGGGGTTGCTTTTGTGCAAGTTTTTGTTGCACCTTACCTTCGGGGCTTTACCAAAGTAAATTCACCCTCTTAACAATATTTAAGATATACAAACTTAATATTAAATTCAATCCAACATAAATATAAACATTATATTAATTATCTACACATACTCTATAAAAAAATATAAATCATAACACATAACACTAAAAATATAATCAGTCACCAACATGTCTGTTGGAAAATGTACCTCAATTTATTGGCTTGGACCTTTGTTAAAGGCCTGACAAATTTATGCCTTTATCGCTACACCGCGGAGTTCTCATGTGGTCATTTTGGTCTCTGGTTGCCGAGACTTTTTCTGGTTGGCGAGACTCCAACGGGTGTTACAACGATGGGCCGATAGGCTTGGATTTGGCAGAATGTTATGTCGATTTGCCTCGGCTTCATCGGCAAAATGTTCGCATATAGGTGGGAGACAATGCGTTGTCTCACCGATGTATCGATACAGTTACCTCGCCTTCATCGCCAAAATGGACTCTCATCGGTGGGAGGCAATGCAGTGCCTTGCAGATATGTCAACACCTGCATCGACGGTTGCGATGGTTTTTTAATCCGACGGTGCTCGTTCTGTTCCATACCCTTTTGAGGCAAGTACCAACGGGACCTTGTGAGTCGGGCAGAATTGTCTGAGCGGTTGATGTGTGGCAGTTTGATCAGCAATGATCGCTTGTCTAGTACCTCGCATGGTGGGTCCCGAGTTATTATTGCAAGGTGTTGCTAACTCTGGACACGTGTCAACATTTCGGAGAAAGTTATTGGAATATTGTGGATGCGGTTTTAGATTCCCCAAAAGAGAACTAGTAGCGTACACGTGTCATCGTGGGCCCCGACTATGACAGTGGTTGGAGTTAGTGATAACGCAGTATTTGGAGCCCGAGGGTAGTTGACTGATCCTTTTTTCAGTCAAGCGGCGAACGAATGGCATATCGACATGTGGCGCATTTTTATTGGTTGTTTTTGCATCGCTGTTGCAAAACAACATTTATTGGTCGAATGTTTAAATCTATGAAAGCAATATATGCATTAACTACAAAGCTCGATTTAGTGGTTGACAAGATCCAAATCTAGGTATTTCTCTGTAACATAATTAATTGTTGGGCAGTCTGATGTGTGATTGCAGGGCGGTTGGTCAAGGATCGGATTTGCATGTCAGACAGAGGTGTATAATTAAGACACCCGATTGGTTGGTAAAAAAAGAGAGTTGTGATTCATTGTATGTTGTAATAGCATTGGAACAGTGAAGAGGTCGAATGAATGCTACTGAGAGTTGACATTTTCAAGTCAAGTCTGCAACTTTGTATGTAAACCTTTTCTACTGTAATACAAAGTGATTTAGCTTGGTGTTGTGGGTTTTTCTCCCGTAAGGGTTTTCCCACATAAATCTGGTGTTATCTTTGTGATTGTTTATTTTTGTTACTCTTGTTATCCTATATGTGTTCATCTTAAGTGCTTGAAATTTTTTAAATTGGTCTTTGCACTTCTCCTCTATGGTTTTAGCATTAGGAAAGAGTTTTTGCACTGTTGCTTTTCCTTTCAATCTCATAGGTTAGTGAATGGATTCATGTGATAAAGAAGACCTTTGCTAACACAATAGTACTATTACTTTAGATTGTAGCATTCAATCAACATGAAATGTAGATAAATAAACTTGTTATCTTAACTATGTTGTCTACATGACATGCTATATATCTTATTCTAAACCATCCCTACTAAATTCTTATACAAGGGGTGCATATAAATTTACTAAAGTAAGTTCAATTTGTTAGACATGTTGTATTCCTTAACAACATATTACTAATCAAAAAAATTATTTTCTCAAGTGCATGTACTCTTGAATGATTAAACATTTAGTTCCAATTAGAACAACCACAAATTTCAATTTAGTTTTAGTATTTTTTTCACCATTGGATTGCTACTACAATTGCTATCACATAAGTTGTCTTAACAATTGTATTCTATCTTGTCACAAGTTAAAAAATGATAAAAAAATAATAAACATTTACCCAATAATTATTTTCTACTTAATTTTTCTAAAACTTAATTAAATACTCCCTAGTTATATTGTAATCATATGACATGGTATACCATGAAAAGTTATAAAGGTGACTATTGTGGTATAGAAAAACTTTGTAAGTATGGAAGAAATGGATAAATATTCTCTCACCTAGTTGTATCATGTGTGCCAAATGGCATATGTATTTTGGTGGCCAAGATTGTGGTCATAAAGGCTCAATTTAGTGAATGTGGAACCATGTATCTTGTTTGATAGTTATCAATACCATGGGTAAGTGGCCTCACTTGTTGGAAGCAACCTCAACCATATCAAAGTTTTCATTAAAGATTTATTAGGTGAACAATAGTTCATCTACAAGACAACACCATAGTGACATCTTTTCACCTACATCATTTGAGGCATAAATATTGACAAAATGTAAGGTTCTATTATTTATGTTGAAAGTGACCCACAAAGCTCTATTAGACATGGGTCACCAGCATAGGTAACATAGTGGGATTTCCCCTTGGCATCAACAAAATTATCATGTCATTTCAATCTTTCTCATGATTATTTTTTAAACAAGATATAATCTAACCAAATGACATGACTCATGACTCAATGGAAAAAACTCAACAACCTTGATCTCCTAAAGACAAAGAATATCTAGAGGACTAAATCTCTATTGAAAATCCCACACAATGAATTTGTTGCTTGGGTTTGCTAAACCTTTAACATACCATGAGATGCAATTAATAAAGAAATAAAGTCTAAGGATGTTTACTTAAATTATAACCTTTACAATGCAATAACATATTCTATATATAAATCACTTTTGATTTTCAACAAAAAATTCTTCAAACTACATGTCTTTAAGAACATATTCCCCTTCATCTCCTAGTAAGGTTTATGTGAACATCTACCTCCCTTTGAAGATAAAACACTCATAGGGAGTGGAGTTCTAGAGTATCAAGGTTTATAAATATCATTGAAGTATTTTCTAGGAGGATGGGTGAGCTTTGGTTGAGCTATGAAAACTTTTTTTGGTTTTTTCCCTTGTCTATGATTGAGAAGATTTCATTGACATCATGGCTTTGGCTACTAAAGCATTATTGAATACGCCATTGTTTGACTGAGAGCTTTTATTGGGACCATTGTAACTATTTTTCATTTCCTGCATTGGTGTAGCCATATTAATTCTTCTCTACACCATTTACTAGTTTGGAGGTTGGTTTAAGGAGAAAATATCTCATTTTATGAATAAAGGATTGAAATCAAAATCAAGTATTAGGCAAATTATTATACAAAATATGTTGCATGTGGCCCATGTCACAAATTTATATATCAAAATTTTCTTTTGAGTCTTGGGAGAGATCTATATCGATATAGACTCGACATTATAGTCGATTCTTGTCTTTGCAACAAGTTCTTCTTATTCTATCATGTAAACCTCTTTATATATATATATATGACGCTTGCACTTTTTATCAAAAAAAATATTGTAGTTAAGTCAAGTAAATCTTATTGGACTCAACATAAACATCCTCCCAAAGGTAGAGGTGATACAATAAAGGAATGACTAACAAGGTAGAGGCAACTTAGGAAATTCAATCCATATAAGAACTTTGAGAGTCTATCGATCAAACACAGTAAAATCCCATGTCTAGAGAGAAAAGACTAACAAAGAGTTATAAGCATAGTAGGGAAAATGGAGGAGGACTAGATTCACATGATTATCTTCTACAAAGAAAAAGAAACAAAAATTTTTAGTTAAATTCTAAATTAATCCCATGCAAACCCAAGCATTAATTGAATTGTAAAGAAATTTTTTAGATGATATGCAATTTATAAAATAGCAAGAATAAATTGCTCTAGCTATTTATAATCATTATCAAATTCATGAACCAAAAGAATAACATTTGAAGGATTAATTAAATTCGTACTTCCTAAAACATCTTTTAGACAAACTTACAAGATTGTTTCTTCAAAAGCCTAATTGTTCACTACAATCCCTACTACAACATCAATACCCAAAAAAAAGTCTTGACTATCATTTAAAAAAAACTAGCCGCCCTAAAAATTCCATATCAAATGTAGACATTCAAACCAAGTCAATCTCTCTAACTCTTATCCACCAATCTTCTTCAACTACTCATAAATATTATATTAAGCAAATATGAATTCACTTAGAATCTTCCAACATGTTTTCACTAATATAGTATGAAAGTGTACCTTTTTACAGCATAAAGCAAGCTGTCATAATTGTGATCGTGTGAAACTTACTACTGAGCAGCAGGGTTTTAGTTATTGGCTATAACATAATCATTGCTATTTAAAACGAACCATGCTTGTTTAGGTGTAAACCCATCTGTAAACTAATAAGATATCATTTAGGATATCACCTAGGGAAGGGAAAATTACTAGAAATTTGTGAAGGCACAAAGAGGATGGCAAATAAGACTTCGTTTCCTCATATAAAAATCTCATACCCAATGCAAATGGATGCACCGGTTTGGCTTTGTGGAACCATTTGGGTTGTCATTCACATGCACAAAGATCAAGTTCTATAATGAGAGGATAATTATACAAACCTACTGTCAAAAGCTATGCCATATTAAAGATTGAAGTGTGTGCTATAGGCAATATTCTTTGGCATTGAAAGTAGGAACCACAAAAGTAAAAGGTGAGCATTATTGGTACGAGGAAAAATGGGAGTTAGGAATCTCAATATTATATTGAATTCAATTAGAGCTGCAGGAGGTTTAGTTATTTCTTTGACAGCAAAGAAAAAGCCCAGCTCAAGCTTGCATGTGCTGTTTGTACAGCAAGGCTTAACCTCATAATATTTTTATTGTCTCCTACTCCAATTCCTAGCCTACAAATACCCTCTCCTTCCTCCCACACATACATCTAACACTTCCTTCTATCCTCTTTCAAATTTTCATCTGATTTCCTTAAAAATCATTCTCTTTTGTGCTAAGCTGCCTGTTAAATCTTCTATCTTCATAGATAGCAACTGTAAGTGACAGAAACACACAGTTTCATGTAGCTGTACTTCTTCTGTTTGCAGTTTATTTCTCTTGGCCTTTCTAATCTTAGAATTTCCATTGCTTGACAAAGCTTTAACCAGATCAAGGGTGCTTCTTTTATCTATCTTGGCTTCTCTGTTTCATTGATTTTTCAATTTGAGGGAATGCACTAGGCACTTCCATTGTATACTCTTGATTAACAATAGTTTGCCTATTTTTCTTGCCATTTCTGTGCTCAGTTGCTTTTGCTGTTTGAGAGTTATTCAGAGGGCGCCCCAATCACATATTTCTGATCATTTGTTTTCAGCATTTTGGCCAATTTGGGTCACTAGTAGAGATTAGTATTTTTCTAGATTTGAAACACACATACTGTTACAGTGTTACTAACGTTTGAAGAACCTGTGGCTTCTTTTAGGATGATGTTACTGAATATGCTGCCAAAACTATTTCTGCTCATCATGCTAGTGGCACTTCCAGCTGCCATGGCTGGCTCACCTCCTAATCCTGTGGATGTGCCATTTTCAAAGAACTATGTTCCCACTTGGGCTTTTGATCATCAGAGGCAGATTGATGGTGGAAAGCAGGTCCATCTTGTTCTAGATAAATACACAGGTATATTTCTAGCACAGACTCATATAAATAAGTCTACTGTTTTGAGCTAATAGACTGTGCTCTTTGAATCCCATGGTGATTGCAAAGTATGCACCTGTTTTAACTCTCATTGCACTTTGCAAGTCTCTTATCACATATAACATTTCCGTTTAAGTCCTTTTTGGGCATTTTATATATGCTTCATGCTTGATGGAAAACTACATATTTTTTTTCATTTCATTGTGATGTGGCCTCCCCTGTCCTATTTACAGTTGCTTATGTCTTACTGCCTAGAAGATTGTTAAGATGCAGTGAAATGATCAACTTATTCCCTTAAATATAGATTCATATATAACCATAAAAGCTATTCACTTTTTGTTTACCAAGTCTTAGTCACTCAAATGTTCAGAGAATAGCCTTCATCAATCTTCTTTGGCATGACAGGCACTGGATTTCAGTCTAAGGGGGAATATTTGTTTGGACACTTCAGTATGAACATCAAGATGGTTCCAGGGGACTCTGCAGGGGTTGTAACTGCCTTTTATGTAAGAAAAATAGCCTTTTACAGCCTCAATATATCCCTCCAGTTTCTCCTATTTCATCTTTTTAAAGTGCACAACTGATTGTATTTGCTGTTTCCATGAGATGCAGCTATCCTCACAAAACTCAGAGCATGATGAGATAGACTTTGAGTTCTTAGGAAACAGGTCTGGGCAGCCCTACATTCTCCAAACCAATGTGTTCAGTGGAGGGAAAGGAGACAGAGAGCAGCGCATATACCTCTGGTTTGACCCCACCACAGAATTCCATTCTTACTCTGTTCTTTGGAACATGAATCAGATTGTGTAAGTTTATGTTCTTTGATTGATATCGATTCAAATCAATACACCTTTTGTTAACCTGTTTGAAGATAGGTCATTTTTTTTTTCTCTAAAACATCAAACTTTGGATTCAGATTCTTTGTAGATGATATTCCAATTAGGGTGTTCAAGAACAGCAAGGACTTGGGAGTGAGATATCCATTCAATCAGCCCATGAAGATCTACTCAAGCCTGTGGAACGCTGATGATTGGGCAACAAGAGGGGGGCTTGAGAAGACAGACTGGAGCAAGGCACCATTTGTTGCAGCTTACAAGGGATTCCACATTGATGGGTGTGAGGCATCTGCACCTAATTCACAGTGTCAAACACTGGGAAGGAAGTGGTGGGATCAGAAGGAATTTGATGATTTGGATGGAATACAGTGGAGAAAGCTCAGTCAGGTGCGCCAAAAATATACCATCTATAACTATTGCATTGACAGAGTTCGTTTCCCAAAAATGGCTCCCGAATGTGCAAGAGACCATGATGTCTAGTGAAGCGTTTGTTCTTATCGAATCTCAGTCACAATACAATAATATATGTTAGGTGTAGCTGTGGCTATCCTTAACATTATTTGTTGCATGCATTACGATAAATAACTTATTTATATGATAGATTTATTGAGATTCAGTTGCGGAGTCAATCTTATCTATCATTATTAATGATAATGCTGAATTTTGTTTAATTTGTTTGACTCAAAACTGCCAAAATGTCTTTATGCAAGAATTTTAAATTGGTGAATGAATAGCTGGTGTCTTTACCAGGACTCATCTGAGATCCTATCGTTGTTTATAAAAAAAAAATTATATAAGTTTTAAAATGTATGTTTGGTAAATGGGTTTTTGGTATGTTGGAAAAGTTCAATGATTCACAAGTCTTGTTAAGAGGAAAGTTCTAGACATTAGAAGAGATGAGATCAAGACTGTACTCTATACAACTTCAACAGAATGTATATTCATTAATTCTTAACTCTCAAGATTTCAGCCTAAACCCCTCACTTCCATAACACAAATTAAAAATATATTTCCCCTTGCATCAATCATTAAATTCCCTAAAATTGCTTCTGCAAAACTGATGAATCATTCAGATGCTTTAAATGACTAAACAGGAAGCAAATATCAACTCTAAGCTTTGATACTTAATAATTACATCATATGGAAAATGAATTGGCTGTTACTCAATTTTGAAACTCTGTGGGTACTCCAAGTTCTTCCATTGGACGAGAGATTTCCATTGCAATTTCACATTGAATAACATTTTCCTGTTTGAGGATTCATGCGAGTCTGTGATTGTTTCCTCGAGTCTCTCAGAGATCCAATTAAAAAAAATGGGTGGAAGACAATGAAGTCAACTGAGAGGACCGTAAATCAGCAATGAGAGAAAGATTCTGAACAAAGTCACCATTGGCTCTACCTCAAACCACACCATGGCACGCAAGCAAGAGCATAACTAGAAGTATCTTAATAATCCCACGTAAATAGGTGCAGTCACCGTGCACAAGTCAAGGGCATGACGAATAATATAGCCAAAATAGCAATGGCCATAAAATTGCATACAGCTAAGGACCGCATTTCATAGTAGACGTTGCAAAAGAGAATCGTCAGTATGCTTTAGTCCTCCCCAAACATTCTAATGTGCAAAATCAAAGATAGGATCCCAATCTAGATTCATTAGGAACACTACCTTTACTAAGGTATGTAGGTTGAACGTCCTCTATAGCTTGCTTGTGTAGAAAAATAGCCAAGCCAAACACAATAATTTGTCATTATCACTTTTTTGGCCACAAAATATGTAAGGCATCATCATCAACTTCCATATTGTAGAGGAGGATCAAGGACCATCAAGTTGTTATCATAAGCATAAAGGAGGAAAACAAATAAGTAAAAAGGAGGGAAAAAATTAATGTCCCAATGATTGGTGAGGAGGAGGAGGAGGAATACAATTGAAAACCAATATGGAGCATCCATGTGTTAAAAGAATATGTGAATATGTAATTATCTAAGGACAAGTGCTTATATAGGAAAGGATCTAATTATATTAGAAGCAAAACTTTATCGAAAGGTTTCTATAAATACATATAGAGGGATTAAAAAAGAATAGATAAAAAAGATCATATAAAGGACATAGAGAATTAGTTAGGATTTTGGTAGAGGATTTGGTTTGACAAGTGTTTGGACAAGTCATATTCAAGGGATTGTAAGTGATCATGAGACTAAGGAAAGCAGAGGCGGGGGTATCACGAAGGTGTGATGCTGAACCTGGGCATTGGCTCTGCAGCCCATGGCCTATGAGGTCGTGGCTGCATGTGGTCTCTTCTTGTTGCATGTGTGTTAGTTGTGAATATCGAGGTGTCTTTGCTTGGACGATGGGGGTTTTGTTGCATTTGGGGGGGGGGGGTTCTATTTTTTTTAGTGCTTTGTTTCATTTATTTGTCGATTGTTGGTTACTCTAGTATGTAGCTTTCATTGGTCTATTTAGTGGTGGTGTGCTCATCCTCTTGGTTTGGGTGAAGCATCAGTCGATGCTTTCAAGGGTGGGGTTGTTTGTTGTCTGTTGGGTAAGGTTTTCGTTGTGTACGGGAGTGACCTTTGGTTTGGATTATGGTCGAGCACCAAGTCTCTTATAGTTTGGTGGTGGTTGGTGGTGGTGTGTCTCACAATATCTCTTCTTTGGGTTTGAAAGCTCAACAATCAGAGTCGTTTTATGTGGGGGAGGGCCCTAAATTGAAGAAAGTGAATGGTTGTTTGCCCATAAGCCAAGATAGGCCGGTTCTGGTCATTTCTCCTGATTCTATTGCCAATGATATCTCTTATTGGAGTAGGCATGCTCTTATTTGCAAATTTCTTGAGATCCATATACCTTTGTTGGCGTTGGATGCTTGCATTCGGCATTCATGGCACGTTGAGGGAGACATGGACCTTATGGTGGCTGCAAACAATTACTTTGCAAAAAAAAAATCCAATATGGTTGATAGAAATCAGGTTTTTGAGGGAGGACCCTACTTTTATAATCATGTTGGCTTGCTTATCAAACCCTGGCATTTGGGTTTTAATTCAGCTACAGACTTGTCATTGAGGGTTCCTATTTGGGTCCATCTGCCGCAACTTCCCTTGGAGTTCTGGAAAGAAGATATCTTACAACGGATTGTTGCTCTTCTTGGTAAGCCTGTTGTAGTTGCTCAACAAACCCTTGAAAAAAAGGTGATTTATTTTGCTCAAATCTACGTGGGGATAGATTTGAACAATCCCTTATAGGATTCTCTAGAATTTTTTCTTGATTCTTTGTCTTGGGTTCAACAGCTTGATATGAATTCCTTCTTTTTTCGTTATTGGATTTGTCATGAGTATCGACATCTTCAGAAGCAATGTCCTCATATTAATAAAGCTCCTCCTTCGAATTCCTCTCCTTCATCTTCGGCTCCAAAATTTGTTAAGGAGGATAAAGGGAAAGCTTCCATGATGGAGGGTGCTTCGGATAAAGAGGGCTTTGTGCCTGTTAAGCCTCGGGCTAAGGGTCATTGTCAGAAGTGATCATTGAAGGATAGGAAGACTGAAAAGGACTTTAATGAGTTTGAGGTATTAAACACTTGCATCTTGGAGGAAGGAATCCCACCGGATGTGACTTCTAGTGTTGTTGATATGGATTGTGATATGGGGCAAGGGCAAGAGTATGGTCATGATCTTCATTTCTCACAGGGTGTGCAAGATCATCTGGTGTCTCTAAATGGTCCTTTGCAGGAGGATGATGATATTGTTTTGGCAGATTTGGCAAAGGAGGGGTTAGTTTTTGGAAAGAGCAAGGGATCTTCTCTAGCCTTGGGAGCACAACAACGCACGCTTATGAAGGGATCATTTGAGCACTCTTCTAAAAGTGGCCGCAAGAAGTATCTTGAGAAGATTAAATGTATTGGAGAGTTGGTGGAATCCGGGTCTGTTAAACCCATTGATGCTCACTTTTCTCCATCTCCTCCATGATTGTTCTCTCATGGAATGTAAGGGGGTTGAATAGCACCTCTCGTCAAATGACTATTCATGATTTGGTTGGTGTCCATTCTCCGGACATATTTTGTGTTCAAGAAACTAAACTGTCAATTGATTTCATGCTTCAGTATGCTTCTCGTATTTGGTATTTTGGTCAGTGTTAGTGCATCTGTTCTCAGGGGAGCTCTGGGGGTTTGGCTCTTTTTTGGGACCCAAGAAATATTGCTCCACTTTGGTGGATGTCTAGTCATTCTACTATTTCCATGGTTGCCTCTACTTTGGAAACAAGTGAGACCATTTTGGTTACTAATGTTTATGCCCCGACTGATATTTGTGGAAAAATCCGGCTTTGGACTCGTATAAGGTACGTTAGATCATGTGCTCCATATCTTCCTTGGGTCTTAGCTAGTGATTTTAATTCTATGTTGAGCTTGGAGGAGAAAAGAGGAGGGTTGCCTCGACTTGGGCCTACTTTTGATCTTTTTTTCAGGAGAATGTGGATTCGCTAGCTTTAATTGATGTTAAGCCTTCCAATGGGGTTTTCACTTGGAATAATACATGGAGTAGAGAGGAAGCGATCTCTAAAAGGCTGGATAGATTTCTTATATCCTGTTATTGGGTGGGAGGTAGATTGGTTACTAGTTCTAAGATTCTTGATTGGAGGGGTTCTGATCATTGGCCAATTAAACTTTCAGTAACCTCTTTTACAGTTCCCAAGAATCCTCCTTTTAAGTTTTAGCTTATGTGGCTTCGAGATTCTTCTTTGCATGATCTTATGGCCTAGTGGTGGTGTGAGGGAGGCCCTACTTATGGTACAACTATGTACACCTTTGTTAAGAAAATTCAGTATGTCAAATTTCACCTTAAGAGATGGAATAGGCTGAGTTTTGGCAACCTAAGGTTATGAAGAGGAATAATCAGGCACGCCTTGATGTGATTACTCACCAAATTTGGGATTTGGGCTTCTCAGATGCTTTAGGTCAAGTGGAATCCCAGGCTGCAAGAGTAGTGGAGGAGTGGGAGCTTCAAGAGGAAATGTTCTAGAAGCAAAAGGCTCGGATTAATTGGCTTCAGGAAGGGGACAGGAATATTGCTTTCTTCCATCATTTTGTGCAGGCTTATCACAATAGAAGTTCTATCTCCTCTTTGGTCAACGCAGATGAGATCAACATATCTTTTATGTAGGTTTTGTCTCATGAGGCTAGACAGTTTTATTTGGCTCTTTTTTCTGAGGATTCACCCCCTACAGAAGATGAGGAGAATTTGATCCTTGCTTGCATTCCCTCTCTGATCTCCAAGGAGTTGAATGATTTCCTCATCCACCCAATTTCTTTGCTTGAATTGGAAGAGGTTGTTTTTGGAATGAATAAAGGTAAAGTTCCAGGCCTGGATGGTTTTCCTATTGAATTTTTTTAGGAGTTTTGGGATATTATAAGTTTGGATTTGTTGGAGGTGGCCCGAGAATCTCTTCATAGTAAGCAAATGCTTCTAGCCTTGAACGTTACTTTCCTAGTTCTCGTTCCTAAAAATAAAGGTGTAGATCAGCATGAATTCTTTAGACCTATTTCTCTTTGTAATGTGGTGTACAAAATTATTACTAAATTGATTGCAAAGAGGCTCAAACTTTGTCTTCCTTCTATGATTTCTGAGGAGTGAGAGGGTTTTGTGGTTGGTAGACAGATCCTAGATGGGGTGTTGGTTGCCTCTGAAGTCATTCACTCTATGGAAACTTCTCTGGAGAAGTCCATGTTCATCAAGTTAGATATGGCCAAAGCTTATGATAGAGTTAAGTGGTGTTTTCTTAGGTTTTGGTGTTAGTCCAGATTGGGTTGATTGGACTATGAGTTGTGTTACCTCTTCCTCTTTTTCTATTATTATGAATGGGGAACCTTTTGAGCTTTTTGGGGCTTCCAGGCACCTTCGTAAAGGAGATCCTCTCTCCCCTTATCAGTTTATTATTATGGTTGAGGGTCTGGGAAAATTTCTTAGTTCATGGGTTTCCTAGGATAGGATCCAAGATTGGTGTTGGAATAATGGGTTGCCACATCTCTCTCATCTTTAGTTTGTGGATAACACTTCTTTATGGGGAGGGCTCGCCTTCAAGAGGTTGTTTCTTTTAGGCGGGCTTTGGATATTTACCTTGCTGCTTCGAGTCAGAAAGTCAATGAGCACAAATCATCTATCTTATTTTTTAATACTCCTCAAGCTATTCAATGGCGGATTGCTAATATTTTGAGATGTCAGATTGGGTCTCTTCCCTTTGTCTATCTGGGAATACCTCTAGTTGTTGGTAGGCATCCCAGGTCTTCTTGGAAAAAATTTCTTGATAATTTGCACAGTAAGGTCAATCATTGGACCCATCGTTGGCTTTCTACTACTACAGGACTGACCCTTTTGAAGTATGTTAACCAAGCTCTCCCTATTTATAGGTGTCTTGTTCAAGCGGCTCTAGGGAATTCGATGCCCTCTCACAACAATTTCTTTGGAATGGTAACTTGTAGTCAGCTAAATGGAGTCTTGTTAAGTGGGAAACTATGTGCAGGCCATAGAAAGAGGGGGGCCTCAGCTTAAATTATGTTGTTTTGAATGGGAAATCTCTTGCAGCCAGGTTATATTGGCATTGGTGTACTAGTCAGCATCATCTTTGGGCTTGTATTCTCACCCACAAGTATCTTAAGGATGTTAGCACCTTTGGTGTTCCTCATTTCCCTTTAGAAGGAAGGGGATCTATGATTTGGTATACTTTGAAATTGGAGGCTTAGTTGGTTAAGAAGGGGCTTTTTTGGATCTGTCATACGGGTTCTCAAGCTCTTTTTTGGTGGGATTCCTATGATGGTCACCCTCTTATTCTTTTTGCATACCCTCATCTCCAACCTCTTTGTGACCATTTTACTGTTGCAGGTTGGAATACGATTAAGCATTGTAAGACTATTCAAAATATTGAGTTGGCTGCTAGCCTTAGATGGAAGCACTCCTCGGATTGGCCGCTAGGAGGTTCAGAGGAGGATAGGCAAGAGCAGGCTCAAATTCTTGCATCGCGTGAATGCAATTCCATGGCGGGGCAGGATGTCTCGGCTTGGAGTAACAGTGATTTATCTACTAAGTACTTTGTTTCAGCAGGTTATCGAGAGTTGGTTAGATAGATGTTAGGGGACACTGAGGTTCCTTGGTGGAAGCACATGTGGAACAAATTTTCTTGGCCCAAGTGCAATTTTTTTATGTGGTTGGTGGTCCAGAACCGATGTCTTACTTGGGATAACTTGTGCAAGCGAGGTTCCCTCTATGTGTGTTTTGTGTTGTAATAGTGAGGAGAGTGCCTCTCATCTCTTCTTCCAATGTTCTTTCTCTAGGGAGCTTTGGCACCTTTGGTGGAGTGTGTGGAACCAAGCTTGTTGGAATGTCTCTTCTTTGGCTGAGTTCTTTGCCTGAAGGGGGAAGGCCCCTGTTAAGACTTATTTTCTTCAAGTTACTTGGGCTCTTTGATCAACCTTTATTATCTGGCATATTTGGCTGGAGAGGAATCACAGGATTGTTCAAGATGTGAAGTTGGTTGTCCAACATTTGTGGTGGAAAATTATTCATTCTTTGGGAGAAACTATTTCGGCTAAGTGTGACTTGGCTAAGGTTGTGGATCTGGGAGATGTTGCATGTTGCACTCATCTCAACCTTCCTCTTCAGAAGGGTGTTGCTCAGGCTGTTGGCCAGATCATGAGAAATATATGTCAAAATCCTCTTCAGAAGATAAATAGGGAGGGGTGTTGGTGTCCTCCTCCTTAGGGTGTGTTGAAAATCAACATTGATGGTTCTTCTCGGGGAAATCCTACTAATGTTGGTATTGGGGGTATTGGGAAAAATAGTTCTAGGGTTGTTGATTTTATCTTTTCTATTTATAAGGGTTGGTATACTAACAATGTGATGGAAGCTCTTGCCATTTTAAACATGTTGTGGAGTGTGGTTGTGCTCTTGGGTGGAGATGGCTCATTTGTGAATCTGATTCTCAGGTGGTGATGACTTTGTTGAAGAGGCGACAGTTAGAGGATGTTAGTTGCAATTTGGCTATAATTATAAAACAAACTCTTAACTTGTGTGCTTTCTTGGAATCTATTACTTTTTGTCACATTCCTAGAGAATGGAATGGGGTTGTTGATTGCTTGGCCAAATGGGCTTTTGATCATTTGTAAAATTGGAACATTGTGGAAAGGGGTCAATTACCCCTAGATTTGTCACAAAATTTGGACCACCTAGTGGAAATTGACAAGGGCGTGTAATGCCCTTGCTTTGTGTTGCTTTATTTTGGTTTGAATAAATTTGCACCCCTCTTTTAGAGACTAGGGAAAGGGGAAATAGACTCAGTCAAAGACATCATTTATTGGCATTGTTGGTGCATTATATAATAATTATATTTTTAGTTCAAGAGGCTAATGTAATCATCATTGATATTGGTGGTATAAATATTATTTCTCTATTAATAGAATGGATTTTTGTTTCATTTTGATTATATAAGTACTTTTTTACAATGGTCCTCTTTGTTTTTTTATATGATGTGCTCTATGCACTCAACTAACATTTTTGACAAAGGACCCTATCTTTTGGTGGTCAAGAATCTAGTGTGATTGAATATTTTGTTGGATTACCCAGTCCATGTGCAATGTTAATGGAAATAATATCAACCTTTTATTTTCATTATTGGTGCTTATCTTTAAAGGTAACTTGAAACTTGATCATCTTGGTGAGTACAAGCAATGAAAATCTAAGGTGTGGAAGAAGTTAGGTTGTGAAGATTTCTTATGGAGATTGTTATGTCCCAATTGTGAAGAACATTAAGCTAATAACCAAAGAGTGTCATGGGACCTTGTGAAACAAAAATAAGTCCTAGTATATCAAGTTGCAATCTATTATGGTTAGCTAGCTTTGATTAACGTTAGAGGTGTGTAAGAAAAGTCTTCCTAAAGAATGCAAATCATGATAGTGTTTGGGTTAGTAGAAGAAGGATGTGATACATTATATATGTTAGAATATCATGGAATAAAATATGTAGATATACATGTAGAAGTGTAAAATAATTTTGTGAGCAAAAGAAATGACAATAGCACATAAAAGTAGTTCTATTTGTGACAGCTTTGTAGGGAATAATGAATTGATGTGTTGTAAGTTTGATCTAAATTTGAGCTAGATGATAGTTATGAGTAGTTGAAATGAGTGTTCTAAATGAATTCCAATATCAAAAAATGAATCAACAAAAAATTCTACCAATGAAAGAAATAATTTAGGAGACGTAGTCTAGTGATGAGGAATATGATCTTAAACTCAAAGATCTTAAGAAAATTTTACCTTTTGTGATTAATGAATATCAACATATGGGCAAAAGCACAAACCTGTGTCACACTTTATAAAGGAATCGACCAACAACAATAAAAATTATGAACTTCAGCCACATAAAAGTGGTCTTTATGTTTTGAATTTCAAAATGATGTAAACTAATGAAATGTAGAACCATTGATGAAGTTTATTCCTATAATTTTTCAGATTTAAAAAAAAATGTTTTCATTACTTTTTTATCAATTTAAGAACAGATTTTGGAATGCTGAATTTTTTTTTAAAAATGACTTCACGGGCTGTCAAGAAATTAATTGAAAAAAACAATCATTTCTCCCTAATTTTTTTCTCCAAATAGGTAACTTCAATATCTTGTGCATGGAAAAAAATCAAATTTTGATGTATATTTTTCTCGTAATAACATTTTAAAGTCAAACATGTCAGAATTTCGACAGTTTTCACGAGCCGTCAACTATTGTCTATTTTTTTAATCATTTTCAAAAAACAAATTATACCCTTTTGAAGAAGACTCTCTCCTCTAGTGCACCATATATTTTTTTAAAAATAATAATATGTTTTACTATTTGTTTTTAAATTTCTAATTAGCCTCTTTTTTTAAATTTAACAGCCCGCTTGCATTATTTTGAAAATAAAATATATTAAAACTAATCAAAATATTAAAAAATTACATATTTGGATTCACCACTCTGAGCTCTATAAAAAAAAAAAATTATTTTTTGTAGAAAAATCTTTGACTGAAGAAATACTCAGTTAAAATTGATTGTTTCAGAAAATTTTGAAAAAAGGTGAGTTGGCAACCAAGTAGGCAACCAACTAGATATGCTCGGTCGAGCCATTTTTGGCCGAGCATGTTTCGGTCGAAACATGCTCAACTAAAAAATGCTTGATATTTTCAAGTGATATATGCCAAATACACTCAATATTTTTCATGTTTTCGATAAAAAGTATTCAGTCGAGTGACTTTTGGTCGAAACCCCTTCTGCTGAAAAGGGTACTGCCACGTCGATATTGTGTGGTTTCGGCTGAAAGCCACTCGGTTGAATATTTTTCGACCGAAAATAGTTCACTTGAAACTATTTATTTTACCAAAAGTGTGACACACTATTGTGCTTTTACCCATATAAAGTGGTTTATTAATAGAATAATTAAGCCAATAAAGAGAAAGGTGAACCAATAAAATCATGAAAATAAGTCTACTATTGGCGTTAAGATTTAGAGTAGAGTTTAACTTTAAGTTGGAGGATAGTAATACAAGTTAAAGTTTAATACTCATTAACAAAATGGTGAATTTGTTAGAATAATTGAGCCTTGCTTAGGAGTTGGCTACACAAAGGAAATAAGAAGAGGGAATTCTAAAGGAGTCAAAGGACCACCAATAAAAATTTCAAGAACTTACTACATGATTTAATGAGATGATACACATGAAGAAGCAAATTGTCCTTTACTAAAGAAGACCATGAAAGTATAGGTAAATGAAATGATTTATCCCAAGAGAGAGTAATACATATGCCACTAAATATTTTTGTGAAATTATTATTAAATATTATGTCTTATTAATTTTTTAATTAGCACTAGAAAATATTTAGACCTACATTTTATCACACCTTTCTCTTTGCATATTTATCAAAATTGATTTTTTCTTGAAAAAAGGACATCAATGTGGAGTGTTTGATGCATTTTTTAAAATTGATCTAATTTGATATTTTTTAAGTGTCTTGAAAAGAGGTCTTTATTTTTGTAATGGACCGATCTTGCTTGTAAATAAATATAAAATGCATTAGTTAAAATTAATTTTGAGGGCCACATGCACATAAAATTTTATCTCCATGTATCTTTGTGTGACTTAAGTGTATATGATATTGACTATTTTTAGCAAAGAAACTTACAATATGTGGATAGCAAAAGAGAATGTTGTCACAAGGATGCCACATAAGTAGGTCTAACTAAAACGAGTTTAATTGAACCAAGTAGTTCGATCAAACTAATTTCAGTTGAAGCCCCTTTATAGGTTATAAAGGGTGGGGCTAGCCAATTGTTTTCTCATTTATATTTATTGGGCACACATATTCTCAATTTGAGAGTCTTGTTAACATTGTATAACATATATAAGCAATTTTAGCCGATCAAGTTGGATATTTCTAATGTTCCTTAATGCCAACAAGACCCTCAGGTGAGTGCACCAAATTGGGGGGCAAATTAATCATTTATAAATAAATATGATCATGTTATGTCAAAATGAACATAGTGCATGCTTTAATGTACTTACATTCTTGTTGATATAAATAATAAAATATATTATTACCATTACAATCAAGAGGTGCAAATTGAGCAAAATTGAGCACATTTTGGATCTTTGAGAACATTTGCAAACCCCATCCCAATTTTCTTTATTGACATATCATAGAAAAGGTAAGTAGTCAATATTTTCATGTTTTTTTAATCAAATTTTGTTTGCATTTTTATAAATTTTAATTTTTTAGAATACATTTCTTATCTATTGTTATTTTTCTACCAACTCTTTTAAACCCTAACCCAAAACCTAATTTGGATGAATAAAATCCTAAAGAGAACCCCACATCACCTAAATCTCCTCCAACACTTCCTCCAAACACTCCACAAAAGCTAAGAATATTTATTGGGTAGTAGTAATTCATAATTGTGTCACACTTTTATAAAGGAAATGATCAACACAAATATTGCTTTTCAACTTGGACCACCTAAAAAAGTGGCATTTATGTTCTAAAGTTTAAAATGATATAAGTTAATGAAATTTAGAGCTCTTGATGTAATTTATGTTTAAAATTTTAATATTTTTTTTAAAAAATAGGTAGATATATATTTTTTAATTTAAGAGAATTATTTTAACTATTGATTGTTTTGAAAAAAGTGAGGTCAATGGGACATCCCAAAAAAGTATAGAAAAAAAATTCTTTGATTTTTTTCACTTAGATAACTTGAGAATCTAGTATATGGTGAAAATATTAATGTTTTATGATTTTTAAAATATTTTTTTAATGAAATTTACTCAAAATGTCATACTTTTGATGGGACATCAAATTTTATCTAATTTTTTTATAATTAATAAAAATTACACCATCTTGGAGAGGATTATCTACTCTAGTGATATATATATATGTGGGTAAACCTACAAAAGTGGTTTACGATTCAAGTGAGGAAGGAAAATTTGCAAAAAGTGACCCCATGCAAAAAATTAGTTTTTGGGGTTCGAACAAACTTTTTGGTTCGAGCAAACCAAAAAAGGGTTCGCTAGAACCCTAGTTCGAGCGAACCCATTAAATGCAAGGTCCCACCATTCCCGCAAAAAAATACAAATAAAACCTTTTTTGAAAGGGGGTTCGCTCGAACCCCCCTGGTTCACCCGAACCCCCCTTTTCCCACCTTCTCACCCTCTAGCACCAAAAACCTCCAGAATTTTTCCCTTCAAAGCTCGAGTTGAGGATGAAAATGGAGACTTCACATACCCAACTAGATGATGGTAGTCCTCGGAACAAGCTATCCAATGAATATAATTTAATATGTTTTGGTTTTATAATGTATTTGTTTTTTTAGTTTTATTAAACATAGGTTTTTCACCAAAAATCAAGCTCTTTGTTCAGTACATGTGGAAAAATAGCAAATTATCAAAAACAAAATTGCAAAATATGAGTGCACCAAATATTGAAGTCTTTGATCCAACAAAAAAAAAAAGAATTTCAATACATACAAAAAAATCTATGTTGTATATGGTCCTCCTATGTCTGAATTGTAATTGGTTTGACTTTGAAACTTGATTAAGGAAAAAATATTCAATAATACACTAGGAAACCAATTGGAAGCACTGAATATTGTAGTTATAAATCTAAATTCAAAAAAATATATATATATATCCTTCATGCAAAAAAATTTATGTTGTATACGGTGAGTGTCACTCCTTAAAAATGTTGTTTAATGAAAAAAAACTAGTTTTCAAAGGAGATGGAAAAAGAAGTGCAACCTGATTCCAAAATCTTTGAAAAAATTATATTTAGAATCTATAGACAAAATGTAACAAATCACTATTTTGCATCATCTTCAAATTCCTCATGGTTTAGCCACTATAGGTGCCCGAAAGTGAAAATTTAGTTAGAAAAAAATATTTCACTGTCTAGTTTGGCCAAAAATTGTAAATCAGTATTGTGGGATCACCCATATATATATATATATATAACCAACCTCGTGTTTGATTACAATAACCTATCTTCAATAAATTCAAAAAAAAAAATCAAATATCAAAAGAATTGAAGAGTTAGTTGAATTTGTCCCAAAAGAGAGGTTAGGTTACCACATTGGATGCCACATACACAATTATGGGTGAAAGTGTTTTGTACTAAACTCTTTTGTCCAAAAATACTTTGGTCAAAATATTACATCTAAATTCAACCTTATTTGAGTTTTAAGATAATATCAAATTAATAGTTTCAAGTGTAAGGGTTTCATATGAAACTCTTTATGCCACATAGGTGCCAAGTAGTTTTGAGAAAAACTTTTTCTACTAAAACCACTTTGCTAGCTAAAAGTATGGCATTGTTCTAAATTTTTACCCAAAGGCATTTAGAAAAAAAAATGAATTACAAAAATTTAAATGATGAAGACATCCCACATATCACTTGCCTCATCATTGCTTCCAATGATGAAGCAAGTTGACTCGATGAAAATTCAAATCCATCAATAAAAAAACTCAGATATTTATGCAAATAATTTAATGTGACAAAGTTATCCTATGATGAAATAAAGAAAAAGAGATAACAAAAGGCGTGTAATGTCCCTTTTTTAATCAATTTATGTTTGTGGAAAAAAAGGCCAATCCCCCTTCACCAAGATCAGACAAGGCCTAAGTATGGTTTATCATCATCCCCAAGTGTTTGTTTGTGTGTTAAAAGTTGTAAAGGTCTTATAACTTATAAGTGTGGGGTATTTTTGGTCATATCTCCAATTGTCTACAAGTTTTCATACTTTTAGAGTTCATCATATTAGCATGTATTTCCATCTAAGTTTGGCTTCTCCTTAGTTCCCACATTTTTTTTTCACTTTATCATACCAGCATGCCTTTCCACCAAGGAAACTCTTTCCTTTCCCATTATTAGGTTTTCAAACTTCTACCTATCAGAACTCCTTCCCTCAACTCCCTAACTCCCAACCAATGGCATCCATCATGTAGTATACCCAACCCCTTAACTTTGAATTTTCTCATATATTTATATTGTTCACCTCCCCTACCTCCCAATATGACACATAATACCAAATTTGACCATGCAACTTCTCTATAAGGGTTTTTCCACCCAAAAGCATAATTTAAAATTAAAAAGGATGCAAATTCACATGTAAATGTGGCTTGAAGGTTGATAATGACCATATTTCATAATGAGGTGGTTGGCATTCAGTCACGACTTCAAATGTTTTTGTAGGCTCTTCTTTACCCTACACACACAAATTATAGTCAATAAACCTACATTTGAACTTCTAAATGAGTGAAATTCACTTGATTCTATTATTGTACAATAATATTCATACTTTACAAGGTTAACTTATTCTACCAACCAAAAAATCTATAAACTATAAACCTACCTTCATTACCTAGGCCCATTATTGAATTACAACATTCCATAGTTCTATTGTTGCATTTTTCAACTTAGCACCACCTTAGGGCTATTTTTACATATGATCATGCATCATATTTATTTTTTTAAAAGGGGTAAATGCTTTTTGACCCAGAGCTATGAATCGATGAGGTCACAAATGGGGGGCCTCATGCCCAATTTAAACATTCAACAATAACACCCCAGTGGGGTTTGAACATTGATGGCAAGAAGAACACCACAAAAACTTAGCCATCATGCCAATAGTGGCACCACAACAACTTAACCATCACACCATGTCACTATTGGCATGATTGTGCATCATATTCAACCAATATCATATTTGTGAATTATTAAATTATGATGCACAACTATCTAATAATATAATTTGTTGACGAAATATGATATTTATGTCACATAAATTATCATATAGCATCTAAAAGAAAGATACTTAGGTGGAGTGCAGATTGGAATGATGAGTGGGAATGAAGGAGTTTTGAATTCTGAGTGAACTAGGAAGATGAGGCCGATCACAATGACAATGGTCGTTGGTTCCCATTTTTTTACCGTTGTTTTCCTGTTGTTGGAGCAAGCTTTGGTGTTATTGTTGGTTTCGGAAATGTCCTTGTTCCTTTACTTCATGTGGTTCTCTATTCTAGCTTTGGTGACTTTGTTGGGGCCATGTTCGGTCCGGATGGTGGCTTGGCTCTCTCTGCCTCTTCGTGGAGCCTAGATTTTTGCTTGCATGATGCCTTTAACCTACGACTGGGTGGGTTTTTTGTGTTGTTCGATGGTGAGGGAGGGTCTGTTTGGCCTCCTTTTCGCCTTGCCTATGAATGTCCCACGCCTATTGTTCTAGGATGTGTTGTTTTTGCATCGTGTTCCCCTGCTATGGGGTGTGATGTTCTACACTGGAGTGTGGAGGCTTGGGGGTCATCCTTTTTGTCTCCTGCTTGTGTGTTCGACGAGTTGGGAACCCTTATTTCAGGTGCTTGTCTTCAGTGGTCGGTTGGGTTCACTTCTTGGCTCTGTGTGGGCTACTTGCATAGCTCTATGGTTTTCTTGGGGTGTGGCTTGGGTGTGAGGTGGGCCCTGTCTCCATTGTTTGCTTTGTCCCGCTGGGGCCGGTTGTTGGGCTTTGGTTTCTTCTTACCAGTCGTTGTGTTGTTGGGTTTGGAGACTACCTTGGTGATCTCTTGTGTCTTGGGTCTCATTGGGCCTTGTTACGTGTTGGAGGTGTCTTCCTCTCACGAGGCCTGCCTTGGTTATGATATCTTGAAGCTCTAGGGAAGCTCTGGCGTGGTTTTTATCGTTGCTTGTGTGGTGATAGGGGTTTATGCTTGCTGGTATAGAATTGATTATGATGTTGGCATCAAGTGTGGTGTGCGTGGCTATGATTTGTGGCTGCCTGAGGATGAGGGATTGGATCTCAAGAGTGGGATTGAGTTTGGTGATGCAGATTTGTTTTTTGTTGTCATTGGTGAAGTCTGTGTGGTTGTTGTTGATGGTGGTTTTGTGTTGAATCATGGCCTCCACTGCTCATTGAACCCCTTAGGGTCTCTGCTGGTTGTGGTGTGGGTGAGGATAGATCTTCCTCCTCACCCTGTCTTGGTGTCCCACGGATACTGTTCTGCTTCTAGCTTGTGGTTGCATGGTGGTTTAGTAGGCTTTTTTTGCCTAGAAAGTGTCCTTCTATGGACCGTGGGTGTGGGTTTACCCTTGGTTTGTTGGTTGGCCCTGGTGGTAAATGATGTGGTTTCTAAGGAAAGAGTTGATGTTTACGCTTTAAAGTGGATCGATTATGTTATTGGTTGGGAGGTTTTTTTTGACCTTCTTGTTGCTCTGTCGGTTTGGATGCGCTAGGAGGAGGTGGTTGGTTATGCTGCTAGAGCCCTTGCTTGCTACCTTTGTCTAAAATCTCTATTTTCTATTGAGGTGATTCCTTCTCCTATTAAGGTGGAGCCCTCTCCTAGAGAGGTGGAGTTGGTGATTGTAGAGATGGTGGGAAGTGTTTCTCTCCTTGGTTGGTCCCTATTGAGGTGGTGTGTGCTTGCTCTGGAGAGTGGTTCTTTTGGTGGTTCTGGTACCCATCTCTTCCTCTCCTATAGAGGGGAGCCTTTTCCTTTTGAGGTGGATTCGGGGTTGGTATCTGGTTGGTTGGTTTTTTTTCAAGAACACGCCTCAACAACATTTGGTGTTCTTTTGAATAAGTTGTGCGAAAGGTCGATTGCAGTCCAACTGTTGCAGGTGGCTAGTGGTTTGGTTGTCTTTTGTTGTCTTTTTGGAACTATTATGTTATGGGTTGTTTGTGGGCTCATGGCCTCTACTATTTTTGACATAGGATTGTTGTTTGTCCTAAGGGTTCAGTCGATCCTAGGTTTGGTGCCCAGAATGAGGTTTTTAGCTATTTTTAGACTTAGGACTATTGTTGGTTCTAAGTGTGTTGTCACTCCTGGTCATTTGATGAGCAGGTGTTGTTAGGTTTTTTTGTGTTTCTGTGATATGTTCGTCGATGTTGTCTTAGTTCTGTAAAAGGTTCCTGGTCCTTTCAAAACCTTGCTTGTCCTTTTTGGCCCTTGTGGCTCATTGTGTAAAGGGTACAATGCCCTATAAATGATGCTTATCTTTTCAAAAACATCTAAAATAAACCTAATAAAAAATCAATAGAATAAATATGACTTTCATTGATCTAGAAGTGATACCCCCTCAAAATCTTCCTAGATTCCTTTATACTATCAAGTACATGAATGAATGTTATAAATATAAAGATAGTAACTTGAATAGAGTAATAATATTGAATTCTTTGAAAATATATAGTAGAACCAAGATAAAATAAGTCCTAAAATAACTTTAATTGCTCATCTAATGATCAATACTTTTATGGATGTATTGCATACTCACACTATTTTCTCTTGAATTTTTTTCATAATTTAATTATGGGTGTATTTTTACTTGCTAGCTTATATCTCTTTAACAATTTGTCATCTTTTATTGCACATGATACTACTTGTACTTTAAAAAATCAACCAGCTTTTTCAATCACATGTGTGTTCTTTGTATGTATATAATTTTACAAATTTTGCAACTACCACAGCTGACATGGGATCCCTTCAAACATGAGTTCTTATAAAAAAATAACCTATCTTCTCTTTCACATTTGAAACACTTGAAATAAAATATCTTGTTGATTTAGTTGGAACTTCTATCGTACATTTCCACAAAATATTGTTAATATGAAAAGTAACATGTATATAATGAAAAATATCATAATGTACAGAAAATTCAATTTGGACCCTACAAAAACAACTAGTGTGTGAGTGATTTATTTTAGCATAAAAAAATTTAGCCGTCTCAAAATACCTTTGAATAATTTTTATTTGAACTCTCACTATATATATTGTTGGAGTATGGACAGACACTGAGAGGGGGGTGAATTAGTGTCTAAACCTTTTTAAAATTTGACCAAGACATATAATTTTGATTCCCTTTCTTTTGAAAATAGGGCAGAGTAATGGCTTCGAGAGCATTCATGACAACATTAACTTAGTTCATTTTTTACAACTTATCCCAGTAAAACTTGTGTGAGATATCTTGCATTTGCAAAAGAGATGACATACATTGTTTAACAATCAATGCACGATGACAACACAGGTGCAACTCATAAGACTGTACATGAAGACCAACATTGTTTAATCACTTTAGGACCACCATATTTTAATGCAGACTTATGAGATACTAAAACATCTGAGCAATGGAATGACATATGATAAGCATGAAACAACTAAGAGCTTCAGTACATCATAACAATTCCTAAGCTATGAATCAATTGAATACTTTTATGCTTCCTTTTGAATTATAATCTTCAACAATGACTTCTGCAAGACATTTTAAAATAAATATTTGCAGAGATGAAGGAACTAGCATTCAACAATGTTCGGACTAATAAAAACAATCACTCACAAAATAATCACAGTCTAGAAGCATTATGACATCAAAAAAATGAGACCATAAGACAAATAATTTGTCGAGTGGAAAACCCTCCTGGGGTAGAAAAACCACTCCTAAACTGTTGCCATACTGGCTTATATTTTCAAATCACTGTTTACAATGCCTTACAAGCTAATTTCTAAGCACCCACTCAAGGAGCACCAGCCCCTCATTTAGAAACACCCATTTAAAGGAGCACCAACCCCTCATTTAGAAACACCCATTTCAAGGAGCACCAACCCCTTATTGAATTTTAAAATAATAATAATATATCAGAGGATTTATTTGTTTCCATTTAACTCACATCTTCCTTACTATCTAATACCCCTAATATCCTAAAGATTCACCAATGAATCTTCAAAATACCACATATTAAATATAAAAGCTATCTCTCTACATTATCTTTGCAGACTAACTGTTACAAAAAAAATCATGTGTGCTTCCAAGAACGACCCCACAAAACAATGATAAATCATAGTATATATATCTTTTACAAAATACACAAAATTTGTCCAGTACCTTCATCGAAGGTTTCAGATAAGATAGATTCCCATGTCTGTTATGTTCCAAGAATATTGAATACAATAAAGTATGCACCAATCATTCTCATCTGTCTTTTTCAGAGTTATTTTATCCAAAATAATACCCTTATAGATCTGTTTTCAAAAACCCATAATAAGTGACAGGTAGAAATAAAAATTTACTAGAGCACCTTTTCCTTTCAAATTTTTTTCAGGCTGATAAACGCAAAAGAATCTCACTGCAAGGGTCTGAAAAGAATTTGTAACTGAACCCATATCTTCACCAAATACCAAAATAAACAATACTTTCAAAATACCCATGATGGGAAAATAAATGTAACTGAAATCATAGCATGCCAATGTTGTCAGAGATACACAAGAACCCATATATCCCTTTTCTAAATCAAGCAAAGAACCAGTGACTTGCCCATTTAAAAATCTCTTCTAACTGAGGAAAACATATATGATAATGAAGAGTGAAACCAAAGAATAAGAGAGCATGATAAGTTGTTCAAAAGTATCTACTAACCCAACAAAGTAACACCTTTGAATCTCCTTCCAAATTCGAGCTTTCAGCCAATGAAAAACATCAAACTGAGCAACCATACCTTTCATGCTTAAACACATAGATTGCATTTTGTCAAAACCGTTTCAACTAGCAAAACCAATGAAGAACAACAATTACATTGACTCCATGGTGATGGTTAGGGTTTCGAACCCTAGCAATAAGAAAACCAAAAAAAAACTTGCTCTAGCTTCCATTCATTCCAAGGCTTTCGATGCCTTTCCAAAATGAAATGAACTTTGAAGTCCGAAAGACTAAGTCATGAAATAAAAAAAAATCATAATGATTTTAGATATGTTGTCTTATACCTTTTACCACAAATGTCGACATTATCATTACCTCAAAAAATTGCATACAAACCGTCAAATGATATTACCACCCAATAAACATTAAATCAAGACAAAGATTCTCATGTTGTCAACATAGAATATGTAAAATGATGAAATATAGTGGCCTATCCAAAATTCAATATGACTTTAATTAAAGTCATTTACCATTTCAATAAAGCTCAATACCATTGCAAGTTTTCCTTTTTAAAATTAATGCCCAAATCAACATTACCTTTATGATGTTGATTATCACAACTTCCAAACCAATGTGACTTTTTCATAATGCATTTGAGCCACAAAGTGACTTTTACCAAGTCACATGAATTTAAACATATGATATAAAAATGATGCCAAAACAATGACTATGAACTTTTTAGAACTATGTGAGTCAATAACCATAATACCTAAAACCTTTGACAAGGAAATTGCTAGGAATGCACTATATAATCAATGAGCCAATTTTGTGAAAACACACTAAGTACCAATGGTGAAGTCACAAGAGAAAACCAACTCCTCATAAGTATTGTCAAGATAGTATGTCATGCTAAAACACTTTTTCTGTTTGATCCAAACTGAATATACTCCAACCTAATAAATATCAAAGAAGCCAAGATCAAACTGAAAATAATATACCTCTCATGCAATAATGAAGAACCATCCTAATAACATGAAACCATCTAACAAACTATAGCATGATCAACATTGGCAGTCCAACAAGGAAACATAAACATCTGGAAATGGATATCTGAAAGTGAAGTAGCATCAAGATCCAATAAATGAACCAAATTGAATACCAATCCAACCCTATAAGCTCTGAAACATGACCATATATATTTAGTATATGAGGATATGTCAACCAATCTGAGATACCATCAACCTGATGAACCTATACTTGTAAATACCAAAGCACCATTTGTGACTTTGTCATCAAGGACAAACAACTGAGGGGTGAGAACAACATATATATATATATATATATATATATATATATATATATTGTTTAATTAATATCTTGAAAATATTTAGGATGTAGTTCATCATCTTGAGAACCAAAACTTCATATAATATTTATTTGATTAAGTGAAACTTTTGCGTTATTCTTCTAAAATTATTCAATTAATTCTCTTAATTCATCACTACAACCTTGTCTTTATGTTAGATTGTGCTTGAAATTCTCATAGTTTAATTTTATTAGGATCCTTGACTCATTCACATCTCAAGATGAATTTCAATAGTATTTTTCTATTTATTTTTAGTCATATATTTGTTTTGTTAATTAAATAATATTTTTGTGTTTCAATGCTTAGCATAATTGATGCAAGGTTGAACTTATTGATTGATATGTATCAATTAGATTTATTATAATAATTTTTTACCATTAGTATTGGATGATTTTAGACCTAAGATCTTCATAGCGTCTCTAATATCAACTTTTTATAATTTCAATAACCAATTGACACCTTCCTATTTTATTTAATCTTTCAAAAAATGTTAAGTATATTTCATTAGTGGTTTTCTACAAGTGCATTGTACAATTTTATTGAGAATTGATTTTAAGATATTTTCATCAATTTCAATTAGATACTTGTGTTCTTTACAAATAATTTTAGGTGGTATTTTTATTAGCATGTGTTGTTAGTTTTCTATATTAGGTAAATTTTAGTTCATTTTCAATGGTTTCTTCAATTAGTGTATGTCCTTGACTTTCATAATAAGGTATATTTTATTTATTTCTTATAAATTAATCATTTAATGTAATTTCTAAATTAAGATTTAAAATATTATTGAGGATTGATGTTTCATCATCACTCATAATTTATTATTTCTTATTTCAATAGATAATTCATGACTTGTTTCTACATTAAAATTAGTTTTGAATGATGTATATTCACCTCTATTTTTTCTTAATTGACAAATCCTTTTTATTCACTCCCTTTGTTTTCTTTCTCTAGTTCAATTTTCTTGAGTGTTCCTTGCTTGTTCTTTCCAATGGTAATTGTCAATTTTTATTCAATATATAAAATTATCAATATATCTTAATTGAAAGCATCAATTACATAAAAATAATATAATGATCACTTAAAGAACACAATGGTCAAAATTAGACTCTTACGATATAAATAAATAATTATTAGTCACAAAATTAAAAAATTAAAAAAAAATTGCTAATACTGAACAAAAAGAGAGAGTTAAACTCCTAAGCAAACAAAAATTATATAGTGATTAAAGAATTATTAGTTTCAAATGCAAATTATTTATTTGTAGTGATATAAATTAAGGAATCACATACTATTTCATAGAAAGAATGCAAAAACTATGTGCAACTAGACTTATGGGACCAAATCATCAGTATCATATTTTCCCCCTATTTGTGAAGCTTTTTTAGGCTTCTACATAGCACACTCACGTTATTTATTCAAAATTAATTCCATCTCTTTTAGGCTTGGCAAATGCTTGGATTTTGAGCCTAAGGGTTGGACTTCTAATTTTATTCCAAGAGACATGTTTTTTTATTCAATAGTGTTTTTCAACTTTAATTTCATCAAATTTACTCATTTTATAACAACATTTTGTAAAATTTCCACCAAAATGTCACTCTTCTTAGCTTTTTATCATATTAAAAAATTGAATATATTAACATTTATTTTTATTTGAGTACATTATATATATAAAGAGAGAGATTATGCATGTTATGTGACATGCACACTCAGTGATGCAATTTTCAAGTTGCATCCACTTCAAAAAATTAGTAAAAATATAAAAAAATACATAACTTCTAGTAATTAATCTTGAATATATTTATACCAGCATATTTTAAAAATACCTTATTATAAAACAAAAAAATAGAGGGTGCACACTAAACATTATCTAATTTTAGTGATAAAAATATGAACTTTTGTGTGCATGCAACATTTCACCCTCTTAATCTTAACCACATTTTTAAAAAATTGGTAGTTTAGAAACATGATTCAAAGTACTACAATTCATGTTCTTATCATGTCTTCAAATTTTTATTATACACATCTCAAATTACTCATCCAAGTTCAAACTTAGATAATTACTTTTAAAAAAGGTAGTCACTTTTGGCTCCCTTCTTGTCCCCCATTTCTATGCACTTACACCCTCAATTTTTAGGATTTTAGCTTCAAAACACAAATTTTCAAATATTTGGTCTCATCCAACTTGATAATGTTAGTGATTCAAATTGACACAATAATTCCCACTTCTTGATTTGATGACATTATTAAGTTGCAATATCATATAAAAGTTAAGAATATACATGCTAAATAGGCATAAGTGTCAAAACAATTAGTTGCCACCACCTTTTATAAAAACTCAAATGAGATTCGATTGAACATAGTCCCATTGCAAAGCACAACCCATGCACTAACTATATTTAGTTGAAGGCTAAGTGCATGGAAATGGGGGATCAAAAGGTGGTCAAATCTGACTATATTTTTCTTGCAATCGGCAAATCTTGAACTTCAATAAGTAATATAATATATATATGCTCAAATTTTCAAAATATGATAAGTGTTCAAGATCTAGTTTTTAAACTACTATTTTTTTAAATGGTGATGATTAAGAGAGTGAAATAGAGGGAGCACAAAAAGTGGTCATGTTTTTACAAAAAAAATATAACAAAGCACCATATGTGCTCCCCTAAATTATTGAATTTTGAAATATTCCATGAATCCCTTTGGTGGAAAGTTAGCTATCACATACTTTATTCCAACAAAATTATTATTATTTTATGAATATATTTTTAACTAGTTTTCAAAGTGTCACATCTTGAAAAATAGAAAATTGAGTGTGCCCCCCACCTAATTTTGGAAAAAAAAAAAATGAAACTTTTTTTTATCAATGTCTAGAATGTGAAAAAATTATTTTTCTCAAATTTGGATGAGTATATTAAAAATTTAATAAAAATAGTACATGTGATTTTAGTAAAAAATAAAGTCACTAGTAAAATAGTTAATTAGAGATCAAGAACTTGGTATATAGACTTTTTAAAATTATATGGTTAGAAAGCTAACACAAAGCTCTACATAGTAGTATTTTTTATTCCTAACATACATGAATCTTGTGGAGAGCATACTAGACATCTATTTCTTTTGTATGAATTTTGTAAACACATCTTTGCCACCCAAATTGAATATCCAAATCTTAGGATTGATAAATTCAAACTTGTTCCAAGCCTAAGCAAGGCATTTAATTAGTCTAAACTAGAATGTGAGTGCATTATAATGCACTTACACTTTGAAAAATCTATAACATGTGTGTGTTATAACATGCACACATTATCTTTTCCAAAATATGAGTGTATTTTGAAGAATTATAAGTTTTGGCCACTTTTTGGTCTTCCAACTTTTTGCACTTATCTTGAAGGTGATTTGAGCAAATCCTAGCCTATAAAATTTTAAGTATGATATTTGGCTACATTGTTTAGATTAGAAGTGGGACTCACCTAAAGGCTTTCATTGAATTAAAAAGTTATATATAGTGGAGTTAAGCTTATGTCGAATAAAGATGAATAGTGTGGATAGACTCTAAGGGTTGAATTGGTCACAAGATCAAGGAAACTATATGGAGAATGCTAATTAGAGATTAAAGACATAAATTTAGTAGTGATGAGGATGTTTGACAAAGGAAAGAAACTATGCTAAGGGATATTTTTATGTGTTATGCAACCTAAAAGGGGAAAGGGAACTCTAGTGTGAAAGCACAAAGTTATGTCACCCTTTTATCAAGGAAAATGGCAACAAATTTTAGCTTGTTAGCTTTGAAGTAGTTGAAATTGAAAAATATGTTTTAAATTTTAAAATGATATAAACTAATGAAATGTAGATGTTTTAGTTTATTTTATGTCTACGTTATTTTTTAAATTAAAATATTAGTTTGGTATTTTTTTTTTGGAAAATTGTTAGTACTATTTAGTTGCCAAAAAAATTAATAAAGTGAGGTAGATGGGATGTCCAAGAATTCTAAATAATTTTTATTTTTTCCTTCCATTTTCTTCCCTTAGTGTGAAATTTATACTCTAAGCATGGAATTTTTAAATTTGAAGTTTGATCAATAATTATTTTATAATAAATGTTTAAATTTGTGTTTTCCAAAAATAGAGCACCATCAAACATTTTGATGTTACATTTGTTGGCATTCCTTAAAACAAATCATGCATTCTAAATCATAAGAGTAACTCCCAAGAATGGGGATTTCAAATTAGGATAGATAGGTAGGATTTATGATCAAACATGGGATGGTAAAAGGGATAATTCTTAAGGAAAGGTTAGCCTTCCTTTTTTAGATTGTATTGAGTTAGAGAAATTAGTCCCTAAGGTTCTCGCAAGAAAATAAAATAGAGAAATCAAATAAATTAATTTTTAAAAGGTGTCACTTTTATTTATCTTACAAGCTTGCTAGCTCAAATTTTAGAACCTCCTTCAAACATAATAATACTATCATAAAAACAACTAAAAAGGTAGTTATCCCCCTAATGATCCTTACATCCTAATAACTTAGTTCAAGTATAACAGCCAAAATAGTAAATAGAATTACTAAGCCCAAAAATGCTTTTAGTTTTAGGCTCTCAAATTGTTTGATCTTTGAGTAAAATAGGGCTTGCAAAGTTGAATAGAATAGTGTTTCTAATGTTGTTATGAAATGGTTTGTGATATATTTTTATGATTTTGATTATGGAGTGTAGGAGGAAAGGACATTAGTACCCTTCATCCAATTTGGGATACAAAGTCTAGTTTAAAATATGAAAAAATGCACACAAAGATAAACACAATACACATCAGTCATAAGAACTTAAGAGTACTATAGCTAGGTCTTGTAGGCATATATACAAGAACTAGGTTGCATATATATCAAAGAACTAAGATAATTATATGAATTATTCTTGATTGAATCTTCTTCAATAATTGAATAGGAATTAGTAATAATACTTACAATATGATGTAGAGAATCTTGGAGAAAGTTTCTCAAATGTTTTACATTATCTACGATGATTAACAAAGCATGCACATTATATCATTTAGCAACTATAAATGAAAGAAATATATTGTGATTCCAAACAATAAAAGTGATACAAATAGAGATATTCGAAACAATATATTTTATATTAAATATTTTTAAAGTGTTTACAATGCATATCTTCTTACTCAAGGAATTGATTTAGGTTCAAAATACCTTGCTAGCTAGATAAAAACCTTAGAAATCAAACTTCTCTAGTCAAGAAAACCATTGCTTCCTCTCACTTAGCCAATCCCTTGTTTCCTTAAAGAAATCTACATATAATATTATATCCCCTATTTTATAGCATAGGAAAGTGGGTCTTCCTTTTGATAGTCAAATTAACCCCTTACAATCTTCATTTAGCATCAATCTCATTACCCTTGGCATTCATGTCTATGAATAAGAGATCGAATATTTATCAGATTGGCATAAGAATTTGTAATGCAAGCGAAGCTTTCTCAAAAATCAAGAAAATCTAAAAAAAATAACCATTTTAAAGCTTGCAAGCATAAGAATGTGTAATGCAAGAAAAGTTTTCTCAAAAATCAAGAAAATCTAAAAAATTTAACCATTTTAAAGCTTGCAAAGTATTTATTGCATGTCTTCAATAAGCATAATATACCTAACTCAACCCACATGCTACAAATTTCAACATTTAACACTTACAACATATGAAATCAAATTTACATAATATTCTCATTAAATTATATAAAATAATGAAAAAAAGTCTCACAAAACCTCTACACTTAAAAGGAACCTTAATCTTCATACTTCAAATCTACCTAGATAACTTACTACAAAAAAAAAACCCTCATCTAAGATTAGATCTTGTATATAAATGAAATACAACAATCAATAAAACACCTTTTACAAATACCAAAACCTAGACCTCCAACTACTACAAGCAATAAAATAACCTAATAATATGCATCATTTATTGTGCCCTACATATATAGGTCCTAAAAAGGCCAAAACATGAGATGGATTCCAAATAACAACATCAACTCTCTAGATATGTATCAAACAATAAAAACATATACATCAATATTATATTTAGACCCATCTTCATTCATATTGAATCCTTCCAAAATATGATAAAAATAGCTATAAAAAATCTAGCAAAAATATTGTAATTCCACCCTTCGAGAACATATGGCAACAAAACAAAATGCCAACACATAAATAAGACGCATAGCATCTACCCTTTTCCAATATATTTAGTGCCCCTAGTGTATGGGCAATAAACAAATCTGACATGAGGCGACAAAAACATTTTTAAAATCTTGAAAATATATCCATATCTCCATGTTAATAAGATAGAACTCGCTTCCACATACTATTTCCCATGCAATGCCTCCCACGTGGTAGAAAAAAAGTGGCATCTACTTTTTCATAGATCTTCTTGAAGTTTAGGAAAAATTCATAAGCTAAAACCTAGAGGTGGGGCCTACCGTGAGCTTAGTCATCATCTATGACAAAACAAAAACTTTCTCCTATATTTCAATTACCAATGGGATTAGATCTTCTCTTCTCTCTATGGTGCCTTTTTCCATAAAAGAAAAAACTAAATGTCACATTGCCTTTGCTATTCCCCTTCTCATATGGACTTTTATGAAAAATTCATAAGATAAAAAGATGGTTGACTATATGTTTTATAGTGACACCACCCATAGACAATAGTACTAAACTAATAAGCGGTGCCACTCTTATGGTGGGCCCACCTTATACCATATTTAATATTTTTTTTAAATAATAAAATTAAATCTTTCAGGTTTATATTATCATTTATAAAATAATGTTACACATAGTTATAAAAAAATGGGTGTATTTTGAAAGTTTAAACAGAGTCGAGTTTAAAATAAAATATAAAAGTATAATTACAAACAATTTTTAAGTGGCAAGAGCAAGAGCAATAGGAGGATGTGGTTTCGACTCATTTGGTTTGTCTCATATATTAGCGGGGTTTGAAGTGTCCACAGAAGGGTACATCGATCACTTTCATCTTTGTAATTGTAACTTCTAGACTTTGATTGTCTTCAATAGCAACACAAACAGGAGAAATAGCAAGAGCCAACTAAGGGAACTTGCTAGAGTTTGGCCAACCAACAGACCCACCAATCAAAAGTCATGTTACAAAAAATTGACCTATCAAACATTTGGGGTCCATTGTAGAAAACTTGGTAGCCTATTTGAAACAATTAGGAGCTTCCTAAGACACTCAAGAGTTGCCTAAAACATTCGAGAGCTATTTTTAAATTGTCAAGAGCTAACATTGTAAAAGTTGGTAACTACCTAAAATACTCAAGAGTTATGTGAAACTGTTGAGAGCTAGCCTGAATTAATTTCTTAGGAGCCAATTTTGTATGACTACTTTGGAGCCAAAATTCTCTAAAGCTAAGATAAGTTGAAGCTAGCTTTGTATGGCTATTTGATGAAGTGTTGCACACCATAGTATTTTACTTATGCAATATTATAGTTATTCCATATTCCTATTATCCAAACACAACTCAAAAAAACTAGAAATAATGAATCCATTTTTGGGTGAAGCCAACATTGGCTCTAATTGGGAATGAGTGCACCCTGTGGGCTCTACAAGAACCCAAATCTCAAGTGGTATACCCAAGAAAAGTAAATAAGTAGGGAATGAACATAGGGAAACAAAAACTACACGCTCAAGGATATACGTGTACAAAAATGGATACACAATGACAAAAACAAAAGAGTGGAAAACATACATGGAACATTTGACATATAGGAACATGCAAGATGCTACCACAAATGAGCTACTAACACACCATGTTTGTAAATAATTAATGCAATCCAATGCCTACATACAATCTCATGGCCTACAACCACAAGGAAAATCCAACCATTTACTTCCCTCTATCAAAGATAATTTTAAAAAAAAACTAAACATGTTTGAACTAGAAATGATTTATAATTATCTACAATACAATGTACATCATCTCTTGGTATGTGAGCAAGTTTTTAGTACTTCAATCACAAAGCTTGAAATGGTTACTAGGGAAACTAGAATAACTATGTAACCCTAAGGAAAAGGAGAGTGGCTTCATCCAACCTACATAGCCCCTACCTACAATGCCCTAGTAAGAACCTACACCCTCATAGGACACAGGGATAAAAGAAAGAGCCTTAAACTCATATGGTAAAGAAAAATAGACATAATCAAAAATTTGATCTACATAAACTTTATCTTGTAAACTAAATTAAAAGGCTTTAAGCTTTGGCACATACAAATGTGTTGTACTATAGTGGTTCTCATTTTCATTTAGGTAGTCCAACTCCTTGTTAATGATACATAGACTTAACCAAAAAATTCAAATTCAAATTTAAATTTAGCACAAAATTCTTCAATAATGGGAGCTTGGTTCCTATGAAAGAGAAAAAAATTCACACTTACCTATGCAATCACCAAGTCTATGAGTAGCTAGTAGCTAGCATAAATCCTTGCATGTGTTGATAGACTTTCCAATGTCTAAATCATACATGTCATTAAAACTATAACTCAAATCATCAACACAAAGGTCAACATTGGGAGACACCTCAAGTGAAGAACTAAGTTTTTCAAATTTTCCCTCTATTTGAAATCCACTTTAACAACCTACTAAGTCACACTCACTGTTGTAATCAAAATTACAAAAAAATTGTACCTATCCATCAAGAAAATCCGCATTCAAATCCCACTAAAAATAAACATGCTCAAGTATAGTTCATTTTATTATTGCATCAAGATTGAAGCTCTCATCATGACCAACATTCTCAAATTACTGCATACTCATCCCAAGCTCTAATAATTATTAAGGACTAAGAACATCCTCATGCATGCTTAATTCAAATTCTTGATCTATATTCACACATTGGCTCATCAACAAAGAAATTAGTAGCTTCAATTTGATTTAAATGCATACCTTGGAGAAGGGTAGGAATGATGTCATAATTAGCATGACTACCACTAAGAGTAAGCTCAAGCAATTGACAATTCACATCCTAATGACCAACAATTAAAATTTATGTGACCACATCTTCTTTAAAAAAAAAAGAATTCAAGTTCTACCCTACTTGAATATACATTTCTAACATCACTAATAGAAGCACAAAAGTCCTCCATCATCTTTGGGTAATCCCACAATAATGAAAATTTATTCTTCGTATGGTTATTCTCTCCAAATCTAAACATCCCCTCTGAGATTATCCTCTATTCCTTCCTCCATTTCCTCTCTCATAGAATCTTCCACCATAATACATACCTTATCCTTTGTCATTTTGTTCACAATTGATTTTAGTTACTAAAATTCTATTGATTGTATCCCCTATAACCTCATGAACCCAATGATAATTCTATTTGCACATCAAAGTGATTTGCAGAAGTTTGTTACAATAAAGTTGGTGTGCTTCACATATTTCATTAATTATGTAACAATTCATTGTCTCATGAATTGGGTTGTCATAACTTTCACACAATATTGAAACCTTTTTTTCATATATTTTTTGAAGCAATAAGCATTGCTTAGTTTCATGATCAGTATATTTTATAACTACCAAGTTTTATTTTCCCTTTTTCTTGAAATTCTAATCATCATAGCCCATATATTGAATTCATGGATAATTTTGTAATTGTGTAACCACATTTGTGATATAAGCATAAGAAATGAGCTTGCTCATGTATCAAAAATTGTAATTGCTTTCATGTGTAATGTGACTACTAATGCTTCATGTTGTTACATGTATGTCTTCCAATTCAAAGCCAAAAATCCTCAAATAAACCATTATACATGTTACATTATGTTTTGAATCAAACATCATAAGGTCGCACTCTTTCAAACAATTCTAGCTTAAGTCCTTCAAAGCAACCATATGTTTGAATTCAAAAATACCAAATTCCTTGAAATAGTAACTTCCTTGAAGAACACATTCTTTAACAACTCATAATTGACAAATATATAGGGCCACTCTTTTGATACAAAGTATATGCACAATCAAGCAATGTAGTTGCAAACTTTCCCTTAAGTCCAAAGTAGAAAGCCCCTTACCCTCTTGTAAGATCTCACACTCATGGATGTGCTTTGATGTATTCTCAATCCCTCAATGTTCAAGTAAATTCATTGGCATTGGTTGTGGTTGAACCATATAAAGTATATAGGCCACATTGGATACAAGAACATTCTATAAAGGAATATTATAAGCTAGAGCATTCGGTACTAGGCTATTTTTATATGAGAAATTGAATTTGTTGGCTACATGATATATGGGCTTCCAAATGTACTTTTTACCACTCTATGTCACTTATAAATGATGTTAGACTCGTTTATTGATCCTATGAAACCAACAATTTATTTTCTTAACATATGATCTATATTGTACATCAGGCATTATATGCACTTAAATTAGACAAGTAGCCCCCTCATGTATAAATAACAGGCTCCCTTTAGCCATTATACTGAAAATGGAGTTCATACCAAATGAATCCACAAAAAATTCCATACTATTGGGTATTCCACTTACCATTCCAAAAGAATATAGTGCATTACTAGTAGCCATCCTCAACGATCTGTATTTTATCAATTGATAATGTATATTAACTTAATGTGAAAAAAATCCATATTCCTTCATTACTAGTAAACAACTAGTTTTATAAGGTTCATGACTTGTTCAAATAAAATTTGCACATAAGCATCTACTTTGGTCCAACTAGTTCTTGGGGTATTATTGTGCAATTCTTCAACGTCCCCTTTAACTGATTGGAGTAAATAACATGTTTTGAACCAATAATGAACCTACTCTCTCTTTGTATAAGAATGGATGTATTTATATTTCACTAATTCCCTTTTCTCTTGATCTAGCTTTATCCTTCTAACGAGATGCATCCTTGCTAACAATGCTAATCACTTTTCTCTATACTTAACTCATTCAACAAATACTACTAAAATTTCTTCAAATTTACTAGTACTTAACCAACATCTATAAAATTCAACCCTTTTAAGAAAATATCAAATAGCTCAGGTTTTACTTTCCCACTAAACTTATGCATATGGTTATATTTTATTTTTTTAAGCAAACATATTATCCATCATTTTCTATAGAGCTAGGAAATACTTTCAACATCTAACTTTATCATCATCTAAAATTTTCCTAAAAAAATGTTTATTTATGACACTCTTTAACTAGAAATTGAGCAATAAAGGTTATGATTTATACTCATTTTATTTACATTAATCATATTTTGAAAATGGCTCATCTTATCTTACTAGCAAAGTTGAACAAACATGACATTAAATCTCCATGTAGATAAGTTTGAGCATCATCCTGAAATTGGAACCAAGATGCTAGGCTCTTTTAGATACATTTATGCTCTTGATCTTATACAAACAAACGACCACCCAACATATGGGATACATCATACTATCCTATCACTCAAACCCTAAGAATTTGAAAGCTCACCTAGAGCACAATAGCTCCCTAAACTCCACCCTAGATTTGTTTTAGAGATGATAAAGATTATATGGTGGCATAAGAGAGTAGATATAGGTGTATACATTTGTGCAATATTACTATACTTAGCCATATCTAGTTAAATACTATTTAAATTTGCATGATAGTGGAGATCCTAAATGATCCATGAACTATAAAGATATTTCAAAATTAGTTTGGAAAATTGGGTAATGTTAGTCTTAAAGTGTGAAAGAATGGATAAAATATTTGAACAAATATAATGAAAGAAGAGATAATATGAGAGATTCAAACACCATGAAAATGAGACCGTGATACTTTGGAGGAACATCTTGTGGGTTAAAAACTCTAGTAAATATGGGTATACACTCACTTATTGCTCAAAATAGTTCACAAAGATTGACTCTGCAACCCCTTGGGCCTTCTACAAAGCTCCAACAAGTTTTCTAGCTTCCAAATGAACTCTCTAATCTTCTATAATAGTAATGATCATGAGAAAATATAATGCAAAATCTCACTAAAATTGCTCTAAAAAAGAGATTTAAGACTCAAGCATATAAAATTCAACCTCCATGAGGTTCTAAATAGACTCTCTTTCCATATGGAAGCTAGAAAAACTATCCAAAAGGAAGGTGAGGAAAAATTAGTAATTTGGAATGTGACTGGGTAACAATTGCACATTATAAATTTGTTGCTTCTAATAAAGAGGTTATTGTGTATTCACCATGACATATGATAAATTCCTTACAACAATTGCCTTTTTATATCGGTACAAACTAGTGATTTCACCAAAACCAACAAATACTCTTTTGAAAATATTCTCACACATCAATTTGTGCACATGGATGTACCATACCACTAGAAACATTTTCTATCATATAAGAATTAATATTTTGTCACAAACTATGTCTATAAGAAAAAAAGTTGAATCTATTCTCAAACCACACCTCCACAATTAGGTAGATTTTTCCCCTAAAATCTTAACATCTCAATAGAACAAGGTGGAAGAACTCAACTAATGACACATTTTACACCTTATATTGCATCACAACACAAATACAAGATAAAATTTAGTCCATTTGATAAGAAAGTGCATTACTTGAACTTGGAGAAACTTAATCAATATTGGTTGTCTCTTAAGGAAACATTCTTCCACGAAGATTCAAGATGGCTTCTCTATACCCCAATAAGCATACAACATCAATAATTTACCATTCTTATGATTTTTCATTTTTCAACCCTCCTATAGAAGATTATATTGCAATAATACATTATGGACTACCCAAGATGACACCACACACATCCAGAGGAGCAACATCAAAAATCATTTCATCAACCAAGTTAATCCCAACTAAGAATTATAACTTTCATTGCTTACTTATTAGCTTACTTATTAGCATACCATAACTTTAATCCAACAAGTCTTGTGAATCCAAGTTAGCTTGAGAGGATGAATCAAATTAAGAACCAATTTTAACATCATTTACATGTTGAAAAACACCTATTTTGCTAACTTGTCATTCCTTTTATTAGTCTAATAAAACTAATAATTTTCCTCTAAACCATCTTCAATCTCCTTACCCTTCTTAATACATAAAATGTATTCATTAATAGAGGACATAGAGTTTTTCTTGCCCTTCTTACCTTGTTTGTGATGATAATTTTAGGATGTAATTCACAACATGATAACTTTACATAATTGTCCTTACAACTATGGTCACAATGTGTAGATTTATTTTTGGTGCTTGTAGAATTTACCTTCTTATCCTTTTTATCAGCTTCAACCTTATTATACTTGAAAGAGGAAGAACATACATGTATATCAAGATAGTGAGCATGCTTCATATTGAAAAGCAATTTGGACCTATGAAAATGATTGTGAAGACCTCTTATTTTTCCATTATTACTTCTAATACATATTTTCCTATTTGTATATCCCTTCTATGGAACTCATTAGTGTATTATTGTATACTTTAACCTTCCATTTACTTAAGAGGTTTTCATTCAATATATTTTTCTTCCTCATGAAATATTGGATAGAGTTTCTTCTTAATTAATTGCTTAAAATGTACCCAAGCACTTACAAAAGTATTTTTCATAGCTATGGAATACAAGAGACTCTCAAACCAACTCAAAGCATGTTTTGACAACCATAGTCTAGAAAATATAATCTTTTGATCTAAATTTGGTATGGATATTGAAATATACCTCAAGTTGAGTGATCCAGTTTTCAAGCTTCTCCATAGTAACATATCCTTCAAATGGTGGTATTTGAATCATGGCATATGCCTTGAATAGAGGTCTTTTTGGAAGACTCTTCTTAATGCTAGAGGGATTTCTTTCATTGGAATTGGTTTTGTCACCATCCAATCTCTCCAACAGGGCTATATGCCTTGAATAGAGGTTTTTTTGGAAGACTCTTCTTAATGTTAGAGGGATTTCTTTCATTGGAATTGGTTTTGTCACCATCCAATCTCTCCAAGAGGACTTGCATAAGGCCTTTCATGGTCTCCAATGGTTATGAAAAAATTGTAATATTATCCATCCTTCAGAATTTTGCTTCATCATCCACATAATCCCTATCTTCTACCATGTTTCTCAACTACTTCCACTTGCAAGGTTCAATTTCTCTTTCCAAAGGTAAAATATTCTCTTCACTCAATCTATTTGTGAGAATGAACCTACAAAATACCCACAATACACCTTCCAAAAAATTAAAACTTGCATTATAAACTATAATGATATTCCTTTATTATTTTGCCAAAATTGGGTATTTTTAGTCTTAAAATGAGAGAAAATGACTCAAATACTTGATAAAATATAATGAAAGATGAAATAATATAGGAAATTCAAACACCATGAAAATGAGATACACTAGGGAAACCTCTTATGGGTAAAAACTCCAACAAATGCAAGTGTACCCTCACTCAGTACTCAAAAAACGGTTACAACAATCAATTCCACAATCCCTTAGGCCTTGTACAAAGCTCCAACTAGTTCTCTCACTCCCCGAGAAATAATTAAAGACCCCCAAATGAAATCTTTTCTCCTCTATAACAATATTGAATGGAACAACAACCTACTAAGAAACAAAACAAATTTACAATTATGTCTTTGGCGGGCGATTCCAACAGGTGAATTCAAATTGTCTCTGGCGAGCGATTCCAACGGCCTCCTGCGTGCGTGGAGTCTATGGGCAGGAGTGGTTGTCAGACTCCTGCGTTTTTTGCGGACAGCGTGGTGCCTGCTTCGATCGGCTCTCTATCGAACAGCTCTCTGTCGAACGGCCCTCTGTCAGTTGGCTCCCTAGCGAAGTTGTCACAGGCTGCCTTGGGTGAGGGTGTTGGTGTGGGTGGGCTTGTCCCCTCTTCCCCTTCCAATTTGCGCTATGGGAGCAAGTCTTGCAATGCCCTCCGGGCAGAGATTACTATTGATAGGGCTGTGACTTCTCTGTTTTCTGGTGATGGGGTTGTGCTACGAGGGCTCCTCCCAATTCCTTGTTGGGGGATGGTGTGGTCAATGCACTGCCTAGTGTGGGTGTTGTTGTCCCCTATGTCCCTAAGGTGTTGTTTTCTCCTACCTCTGGCGCTCCTTCTTGTCGAAAGTCTTTCTCTAAGGTGGTATCTAAGGTTGGCACTCAGTCTGCACCTACTCCCTCTAAGGTTCATCCTCTGCCATGTGCTCGGGCTTCCCTTGTGGTTGTTTGTGGTCCTGAAGTAGCTAAAAATGAAGAGTATTATTTGAGGCAAGGTGTGGTTCGCAGGTTTAATGGCCTATGGCCCTCCCTTCCAGATCTCCATGAGTGGGTTTTTGTTTCTTGGAAGCCCATTGTCTCAGGACGAATTAAGCTTTACCCCAATGCTCGGGGGTTTTTCTTTGTCACCTCCTCCCCTGCGGATAGGGATTGTGTGTTGGATAGGGTATGAATGTGGGGTGTCCATTCATTGTCCATTAGGCCTTGGTCGCGAGCTTTCAACCCGCTTATTGAGCCACTGAATATCAGACCTATTTGGGTCTATCTTCTGAATCTCGCTCTTCAGTATTGGGAGTTGTCCTATTTTGAAGCTATTGGTAACTCCATTGGACATTTCCTCAAGGTGGACTCAACGTCTCAAGATCTAGGGCACACTACGGTGGCCCGTATTTTGGTTGATTTGGATATTTCCAAACCCCTCCATGGTGATGTGGTTTTGATGGTGTTGGACAGACCTTGGTCGCAGCTGTTGGACTATGAGGGCCTTCCCTTTTGTTGTAGGAGGTTTTTTTCTACTGGTCATTTGGCCTCGATTTTTCCTCTTCCTCGCCACAAGGGTGCTACTACTTGGTGGAAGAATGCTCTATCGGATCACCTCACAGTCGATTCTCCCTCTTCGGACTCTTCTGACGATTCCTCTAAGGATGGTGATCTTCTTGTCCCTCCTCTGGTGTCTAAGCCTCCCCAGGCTCCTATTTTGGCTACCTCTTTTGCTGATCCTTTGTTGCCCCAGTCTTCTGACGTTGTGTAGTCGTTTCCTACTCGTCCCTCACTTATTGACTCGGCTGGTACGTTGATCACTCTGGTCTCCTCTTCTTCATTGCCGACACCCACGTTGTGTGGTGGCTTCTCGTCTGTGGTGGTTGTTGGAGATCCTCTCCCCTCACCCTACTCGGTGGTTCTTTCTGAGCCTTCTTGGTTGGTTGTGCTAAGAAAGAAGAAGGGACTCCCCAAACCCGTTGCTTCTTTGCGGCCTCGGGTTCAGGGAGTTGGCTTGGTCCCCTCTAGTTCCTAGGCTGTTTGTTTTCAGTTTCTTTGTTTTTCTACAGTTGTCGGTCAGTTGTTTATGTTTGTTCCTATAGTTCAATTTTTTTTTAACCATGTTGTCCTTTGGCCCTTTGGGCCCTTTGTGAAGGGTATAGCACCTTGTAAATGCTACTTATCTTTTCAAAAACAATATTGAATGAGAAAAAATACTATGCACAATCTTACAAAAACTCTCAACAAGATAATTAAGAATTAAGCATATCAAATCCAACTTATAAGATGTTATAAATAGACTCTCCTACCATAGGAAAGTTGGAACAACCATCCAAAAGGAAGAGGAATATAAAAAAATTGGAATTTGGAACATCACTAAATACCATGACTATGTGTGATGAGTTTTACACTTCTAACAAAGAGGCAATTGTGTGTTCATGATTATCACAATGAATTTGCCACAATATATGGAAAATTTATTTAGTAATTACACTTTCATTGACAGTATAAATTAATTTGGACAAAACTAGCAAAATACTTTCTTTTGAAAATATTATTGCACATGGATATCACATACCACCATAAACATTTTCCAACATATAAGTAGTTCTATGTACCAAAACATTCTAATAAGCACGAAAATTGAATCCATTTTAAATTACTAAATATCATTCACATCTACCATCACATAATTCCCATCAAGGCATGGAATAGTTCAAAACTACCATATATATTCATTCCAAAGTATTTCACTCAAAGGTCATCATAATGTGTTGCACAAGTTGTACAAGATTATACTTCTACTATACTCTCTTATCTCTAATTATGTGTTGGTACTTATGTCAATATATATCTAGGCTCTGAACAAGTATATCTATATCTATGTTTTTCCTCCTTAAATTTAAATGGATCTCTCTTTTTATATCCTTTTTGCATGTAGATCACTTGGTTAATTAGAACTTGTTCTTGACACAATGGTCAATATTGGCTTTGGTTTTCTTTAAAAGGGTTTATCCTCTCGATTCTTCAACAATTTTCCTACCACATAGCCTACCACATCATCCATGCATAGATTAGTCATCAACCCCCTGATGAAATCCTATTCTCTTTGCTTGGGCAGGCAAATTATTTCTATTCTTATCATTTTCCTCACCTCCTCCAACCAAAAAAATTCATTGTCCAACCTTCAATAACACTACTAAAAGTGTTGCATTGAATGCAATGCTCAGTCAACAAAGGTTTTTGTTAATCTTTTAGCACATATGTCTAATATTTGACCCTACTCACAAAATGCCAACAATCCCACCAAACATATGTGAATTCTTTAAAATAAAGGTGAAACCCATGGTTTGATTTCATATTTTATAGCATGTTACTCCTTGACATCAAGTAAGAACTAGTTCACATGTTTACCCTTGTAAGGCCAAAAATTGCATACCCTATAATTTTGACACTACAAATTGTCATCATTTTAGTGTGCATCTCCTTAGCATGTTTTTAATATTTATTCATCTGAGCCTTGACATCTACCCTATTCCTAGTGCCAACATTATTTTTTATTTTAGTACATGGAAGTTTTTTGGTATGATTCTATTTGTTCCTTATGTCCATGTAATGTTATATTTCTAGTTTTTATAGTTTCTAGCCACATCATACTTGGAGATTAGTGCTAGTATGTAGATGTTTATGCAGGAAAGCCAATCTATTTCATATCAATATAATTATCATTCAACTTCCAAAATATCTATTATAACCATCACAAAATGCATTGGATGTGCTCCCTCAATTTTTGTCACTCCTTTGTAAGCCTTGCAAAATTTCAGAAAAAAATTATCATTAGTCTTTGGTCTTCAATGTAGTTTCCAAAACCTAGTCGAGTCTCAATGAGGTTATCTCACTGCTTTCAAGTTATTGTTTATCTTGTGTCAATTTTAACTTAAGCTTGCCAAACATTGTTGATTCTTGAAAAGGTACTCAAAACCTCATCGAACCCCAACTAGGTTTTCACAACCTAGTCTAAAGTCAACAATAAGTTGTACAAAATTGGAGTTATAATTGTTTCAGAGCTTTTCAAAGGTTTTGGAACTATTGTCAGAAATAGACAATGTTTCGAAAACCATGTCGACTTTCGACTGGATTTTCACAACCAAACCTAGAGCCGATAAAATTTAAAAATTTCACTTTCATCATGAAAAGTTCTAAAAATGGTAAGTAATCAAGAATTACATTTCGGAACTTCCTTGAGGTTTTGAAACCTCCTTTGAAGGCCGACAACGTTTCCACAACCTTGAGAAAATCCAATGAAGTTACTTTAATGGAAGTTATTCTTTAAGTCATGGTCTCAACAAAGCCTTTCAGATGTTTGAAGAGGTTTCAGAACATCTGTCGAAACTCGACAAGGTTCTTGAAACCAATGGATTCTCCAATATACTTTCATAGTCGTTCCTTTTAAAATTTTCAAAAGTGAAAAATAAATGTTGGACGGGAAAGCTCTCATGCACCAAATTTTAAGTGTGCCATTAATGTTCACCTACCACTCCAAATCATTAATTGTTAGTATTTATATAGGGATTATACTACCAAAAGAATTAATTTTGGCAAGCACACAAGAGAGAATTTGCAAACGACAAAGGATTCAAATTGCAAAGGACGTGCAAGTAAGAGGTTACAATATTCAGCCCCAATATAAGGGTATAGTGAAACACTCCTTTGCCTGAGTGCTTTTGATCCAACCTCATCTATGGGAAAGGACAAGGTCAGCAAAATCCATGGTTATAAGACTTATGGGAAGGTCATAGAAGAATGGACCAAGGATATCCTAGTTAGAGGAACAAATTTCATCAAAGACATGAAAAGAAATGTGAAGTTACTGAGATTTTGAAAGTAGAGATTGATAATGAGATCGTTTCCACCAAGCACGAGGAGTCTATTTAGATGAAAATCGATGTTGATCTCAAATAAATGTTTGATGTGGATCTAAATAAACTAGTAGCTAAATTTTTTTTACCAAACACTAATGATGGTAGATGTTTTATGTGAAAGAAAATCATCAAGTGGAAATTATTGTTCCTAAAGAAAAATACACTAGAACAAAATAAATTGCTCATGGAATGAAACCAGATGAAGTCTGACATCTAGAAATTCCTTTTGAGCATAGGTGTTCATCTCCAAAGAGAAGAGAATGATCAGAAAAGAGATGTAAAAACTCTAAAGAGTGGATTCAAGGAATCAATTAAAAAACTCTTTGAAAAACAATCCTTCGATGTGGAGAGTAGGAGAAAATTAAGTAATATTGATTTCATTCTATCTCAATTTGTTGTTCATACGATAACTCTCTCCGGAAAGGTGGACTTGGTATGGGGAAACAAGGCTTTGTGGAAGCTAAGGACCAAAAATTAAATCATTACGCAGCATAGCGATATGCCACCTGTTATAAAAGCTTTCCATACTTACAAGGCCAAGATCGCCAAGCAAGATACTCAATCATCTCAAGAAGGGAACGTTGACAATATGCCACCTCAGCTATGATTCATTCTTTTTATTGGTCTTATTTTGTAAAATGAGCGTTAAAGTCTCTAAAATTTTATGGGACTCTTAGTTTTCCTATTTTCAGTTATTTCCAAGAAGCGATTGTGGTTGTGATTATATATATATATATGTTATGATGTTACCGAAGGAACTCTCAAAGAATTTTTAGAAAGGAAATAGATAGAAGATAATTTTGAACTTGAAGGTTGTACATCTATGGGCCTGCAGTTGAGATCAATGAATGAATAATTTTTTTATAATTTGTGTGTTGTAATTTATTTTATTGGTTATTACATTTATGTGTGAGTGTAAAAGTCATTTCGATTATTAATCTGTTTGAGTTTGAAATTGCCTTCAGTTATTAAGTTTGTTATTCACCTTGTGGGTTGCAGTTAGTTTATGTTCTAATTATCATTTCACAAATTATATTTCATTCGACGAGGTTTAGTGATAACATTTTATAAATTTTATTAATTCCAGTATTTCAGCCTTTCCTGGTTTTTGGTCAAAAGCATACCTACATTTAAATTTTTGAAATTCAGAAAAGAATATATTATCTATCAAATGAGGGAGTTGTACCTCATAAAACTTAGAGGGGAATTATCTCATATAGAAACAATTTACCCAAATTTTGGTTATTAATTATTTATATCATTGTGCAATGGAGTAAGAACCAAGAATTTCAGATAGTGAATAGTCTATTAACTAACAAGATGGAATCCCAATAGTCATCTTGTTTCAAAAACAACCTTTTAGCGACCCTTAATTTAGCTCCTACTCACTCACTCATCTCTATCACTCTCCCATGCAAATTTAAATTTTCATGCAATCTACATTACTTTCCTAAGATTCTTGAGAAAACACTCAAAGTGAACATATTTATGAGCTTGATATTGGCATTCTACAACACTATGTGATCTTCTTCTTATTCTCCGAGTTATTGGCATAAAGATTTGATCATTCCACTTCTTTGTTTTCATGACAAAGGGTTTCCTTGCTAATTGTTGGAGTTAGTACATTGGAGGGCATCTCACCATCTACAAATGTAGCTTCTTGTACTAGCAAGAAAATCATATATGGCATAGCCTCCTTGAGTAGGTATTACTTGTATGTGTTATTTCTTTAAAATCCTTTTGTCGCTTCCAACCCTTCATCTTCACTCCAAGGGTTTTAATACCTCATAGTTTATTTGAATCTCATAACATAATTCTCATTTCTCTCGATATTATTCTTATTGTATCCCTCTTCTTGTGAGATATTTTCTAGTATATATTTTGTTGTTGGTTCAATATCATGTTTCTTATCATCACATTAGGACTCGTCAAATATTACCTCCCATACACACTAGGGTGTTAAGATCTTTATAGAGTTAAGATTGAAGCATTCATAGACATTTATTGTTGTTTTTACACTCTAGAAACACTTAGGAATAAGAGCACATAACTTTTCTTATCTTTGTTTCATTATTTCCATTTGACCACTCATGAAGATTAAAAGATCATATTAGGGATTTGACCATTTTGGCAAGTTCCCAAGCAATCACCCCATTTTTTTGGTCCCCAAATAGGTATTTCAACAATTCCATTCATATTGAGGTTTGCATTCTCTTAATCTTCCTTGTCATTTTATTTAAGTTAAATCAAATCAGATTGTATCATCATCATGTTGTATCTACATGTGTATTTCCAATTTTGTGATTTTTGTCTTGACTTTCCTTGTGTGTAGATATTATAGATTCTATCTAATTACTTTATTTTTATGGTACTCTCAGATGAAAGTTTCAATCTAGGATGTGATGCAACTCGAGGACTACAATGCAAGCACACTAGTGTTTGACTTGAGTGTCCCTTGAATTCACTCTCTAGATTCCCTATAACTTTTGTAGTTAATTTCTATATCTTGTTTCTTTATTTCAATATTTATTATTAGGCATTCCTAGCTCAATACTTTTGTATAAAGAATAAACGTCATTTAATTAGGTAAAAGTACATATAGATCAAATTAAGCATATTGTTTGTTAGCTATCATAAACAATAATATTTTCTAATTTGTAGTCTCATATAGTAATGGTTTTTAGTTCAAATCTTAAATCAATTAGAGGTCAAATTTTCACTCACATTTTCAATGAACCTAACATGATCGTTCACCTCTCTCTATACAACTTTCTATTTTAATGTATTTTCTAAAAACTATCTATTATATTACTTTTATGTGTTTCACCACATAATCTCTATTGTCTTCTCAACTTGTGCATCAAATTTTATGCAATTATATCGGCATGCCTTCCTCATCTACTCCCACTTCTTCTATTATTGACCTTTCTAATTATTTGTATGAAATGTCTCGTTCTACGCTTCCTCATTTACCACCACTCCTAAAAAAATTACTTATAGTGGGGACAAGAAGTTTGAACGTGAGGAGGCCCTAAATATAGTTGATCATGAGAAAGTCCACAAAATAAACAAACACTTATCTTTCCTTCCACCTTTCTCTTGATGATAACACAAGGTAGGAATATCTTTGCATTGACTACCACCTACAATGATTTCATCTTTGATGATAAGTTATTGGAAAAACTTTTCTTTTTCCCTCCTAAAGAAATTTCCCTTGATTGTTTTTATCTCTTCTTGATCAATCCATCCACTCTTTTGATCAGATTGTTCATCTTTTCCTCCAACATTTCTAGGTAAATATCGGCCCATGAGTCACTTTTATTGATCTTGTTCGCTACAAACAAGGTCCTGATGAAAATATTATAGATTTTATTTTTGTTGTCAATCACTTCTTTCTCAAATTCCTTATCCCCTTCCTAATTTTGATGCTCAACGTGTCTTCATCGACAATTTGTAACACCATACATGATAAGATTCTTCTCATGCACTATTCTTCTTTCCCATATTTATGCATAGCACTCCATGGCTATCGACAAACAATGAGACAGTTTGAAGTGCTTCCTCCAACCAACCTAGCTACTCCTACACCATCTCCATCATATTCTTCACATTATAAATTGGTCAACTGCTTTTCTAAAAAAGCTCAAAACCCATCAGTTGTGAACCAAACTAATACTACATGTCACCATCTTCTTCAACATTAGCATTATCCTTGAAATCAAAACAAAATTGTCACTTCACAAAGCTTGTTAATTCTCTTCACTCTATTCTTTAGCAATTTCTTTCCAATAACCTCATCCAATTACCACCCATTAGACCCCTTTACACAAATCTCCCCCTTCACAACCTTCCATAATAAAGCAAAAGAAAAAAAAATGCAAGATTGGTCTCCATCCACTTCTAAAACTAGACTTAAGAGACCCCCTGGAGCTCCTACACTTTGTCTGTTATCCAACCCATTTTTGACCCACCTCCTAAAAAATCTCAAAATTAAACCGCTATTAAGAAATCTAAAAGAATTGAGATTTTTCTTGTTCATTCTAAGAATTCCTCCTCTTATTCCATAAACTTTGAATATTCCTTCTACCATTGAACCTATCAACTTACCTAATATTTATATCATTCCCAATGTCATCCTTGCATACCTTATATTGCCACCAATCATTTTCTAACATCCTAAAATACACTCTACCCTAGAAATTGTCCTCCTCACCCCCTCCCAACAAAACAACAATTCAAACACTACCCTAACCCACCCCACCACCAACCCGAACCCAAGCTAACACCTTCCACTCCTCCTACATATTATATTTTTTTCTAATTCAGGTGGTTCCTCTTCTATTACGTCTTGATCCTAGTCCCCTTGCTTTTACTAGCATCATAGAGAATTAGGGACTAGTGGAATATTCTCCACCTAAGCTACAAGCCCATGTAGCCAATACGTGACTTTTTAACTCAATTGTCGATGTTCCTACATTGTCAACGATAGTCACTCACTCGCTAATTATTGTCCGCTTAATAGACATTCAAGAGCACGTTGGTCCTCCCACATGTACAAAATGTTTGCCTTTCCTCATTCTCTTCACTCTACTAATATTCCTCCTTTGTTGACTCTACCACCTAATTGTCTCGCATTCTCATGTGGCCACAATTGGGATGTGAACCACTTGTCTCATTTGTATAAATGTGTCTTTTTTTTTAAATAATGGCTTATGTGCCTCATTGTGAGTACTCCCATGTGCATGTGATTGTGTATGCTAATTCCCCTTAGTGGACACATGCCACCCTTCAAGTACATGGGTTAAAAAGAAAGCCATGTGTCATTCTTCTATTTGTACCTAACATTCTTTGTGTATTGTATTTTGTTTCAGAACAATGGAGACATTTAGATCACTTTCATGTTAACCCAACTTTTTTTAATTAATTCTATATTTTCTAATTTTGTGTTATCTTGTTTCTTTGGAGAGGAACAAATCATGGGCATATAAACTGAATTTGCCATATAGTTGCTTGCAAGAAATCTTTACTAGATTGAAGACCATGCTCTCCATGTTATGGAGACCTCTACATAGTTTATGTTGGTATCCTAAGAGCCCATTAATGCCCAACCTACCCTTTTCATGAGAGATCTACACAGAACTAAAGAAAAAAAAAAAGCAAGGGATACTAATCAGAGTCACGGTGAAGATGGATATTGACTTTCATAAAATTTCTTGGAAGCCCTTAGCTTATATGATTTGTTTATTTTGTGACTCCCCTTCTCATCCATCAAACAAGAAGTAATATATTTATTTGGACAATTGTATGGTTTATTTCTAATATAGATATCAGTATTACATTTCTCAATCTATTTTAAAATAACTTAGATATTAATATTAGTAGTTAGTAATGGAAGTCCAAGAATCATAACCTAAAAGATTGAAAAGCAGAGCTTGTCAATCAATGTTGAATAACGTCGGCGAGATAAAATTAGAATTCAAAGTCTTGGTCCGCTCTAAATTACACACCTTATTCTTGCTAGACAAAAGAGTATTGACAGTAGAACAGATCACATAAGCAAAATAAAAACCTATTGATTTGTTCAATTAAATCCAACTCCTTTTACAATTATATTTGTTGTGTCTCAATGAAAACCTTATGATTCCATCAAATGAACTCAACACAATTGATTATTATTATTTGTTTTCAATATTTTAATTTATAATATTTAGTTTTTAGATTTTATTTGTGTTTCTCTTTTTTTATTCGTAAGGGGAATTTTAGTCCAGACCAACCTAGCAGAGGCCACAATTGAGGTACCTCCTCCCCTCCAACATAAAAAAACTAGCACCTATTTTATAATAGATATTAATGTATAGACTTACAATTCCATCTTAGATACAACTTCGAAAATTTGAATTTGAATCTTCACAATAAAAACCTGATGATTTCGCCAATTGAACTTTACCCCTTGAATTCTTTATATAGAGAGAGAGAAATCACATCCAATCATATCAAATACAGCCCAAAAATTGGTCCACATATAGATATGTGTGGATACAAGTATTTATTCCATATCCAAGAGAACTGTATCCATATCCGAAATCCAATACATGGACCTTTTTTATCTGAGCAGGAGTGGGAAAGTATCCGACACCTCTGGTTTACTTTTCTCTGAGTACCCCAAATATTTTAATGCGACTACAATAGACTCGTTCTTGGAAAATCTACATTTTTGTATTGGTGCCTCATTGATTAAACATAGTAAAGGCGTCTTTTTTCTTTTGGATGGTGTTGGATTGGAAATGGTAGAATGCATTACCGAGATTAAATTATAATACCCTTTAGTTTAAAAATATTCCAAATAATTAATTATTAATATATCGTAGGAGAAATAACTTCGAAGTATAGGGTGACATAAAACAATATGATGTGCAAATTACGACGGAGAATAAATGTCCAAATTTGGCTAGAAAATCTCTTGCAGGTTTAAGCATACACATTGCCGAAGAACCTCGTTCAAGAACTGTCTAAGGAAATAAATATTTGAGCTCAAAGATTGCTCTTCAAGGCCAACATGAACCGTCGTGTAAGAACTGGCAACATCATTAAAAATTGATGTCTGTATCCTCATAAAAAAAGTCAGAATTTTTCCAAATGACTGCAACAGCATATAATGTTACAAAGAACCCCAGAAAAAAGCCAAAGAGATCAGGGTGTAGCTTGCTCAACATCCATGGCTGGATTTTCCCCACTCCTCAATCCACGAAGAATAGTCTTTGCATCTTCCTTTTCCTGTAGACAACACAAATTAAAAAATAAGTCACTTGTAAAAGTTGAAATAAAAACCAAAACCATGTCAGTGTAGAACTAAAATCCTTAAATAACTAATAAAGAAGGTGCTAGACGTAGTAAATTGATGAATAGTTTCCAACATGTATCAGATAAAAGAACATCAAAACCAATAAGACAGAAATGATCCATGCACAAGTACAAAAAAACGAATATGAAAAATAACATTAATAAAGATTGTTGAAGATAAAATGGGACTAAAAACAAACCTCTACCAGAATACTCTCATGGAAACACAAACTGATGCCCAACCCATTAAATATCTCCATATAAATAAGTCGATTCCACTCATGGAACTGATGGTTTGGGGCAATATGACAGTACAGACTGCAATGAAGAATATACTATATTGTTACATCCAATCAAAATGCACAAGAGCAAACCACACCGCAAAATGCTATCTAAAACCCTACCTGGGACGTGAAGCTCTAGGCAAGTAATCAAAGAATAGTAGATGAAGGGAATATGAAAAAGAACAGAGAGATATTACTAGAATATTTCTCAAAGATTACTCAAGAAGGTGTTAGGATCATACGTAATCAAGTTATTGAGTTATTTTAAGCGATTGTGTTAGCATAGTAGAGATCAACGAAGAAACTGATAGTATTGATAAAATATTTACAAGAAGTGGATAACCCTCTTCACAGATTTGTTCCAAGCAAACATCAAGCTCGCAACTGAAAGCTTCCTATTCTGAAGAAAAGATGGCAAGAATTCTTCATTATTGGTTTTGATATTTTAAACTAATGACCCTTTGCCCATTCTACTTTCATGATGGCGATAGCTCACCCCTAATACCAAACTAGTTTTTCCATACATAGACAAAATATTGATGACCAAGATGCAGAATCACCTAACATATACCATATATCTTTACTCGGTGTGTTTATCCTGGCCACCATCCAACAGTAAAATTCAAGGCATCTGACAAATTCAATAATAGTCCAGATTCCAATATCTTCATAAGCTAACATGAACTCGTAGTAACAAAACTCCTACATTCATAGGTCCAATGTCTTGAAGATTTCATTCCTACCATCATAGCTAATTGAAGATTGGTGTTAAGTGTCCATTTTAAAGGAAGTTTTATCTAGTTTGTGAGATATTCTACATCTTTGTCCAAAATGATTAATAGAACTTTATCATTATTTTATTTTGATAAAATTTCATTTGAATTCCTCGTGTAGTTTCTTATGTAATCTTCCAAGGCTACTCCTAGAGTCTGCACCACAATCTTTTGAGCCATACCTACTCAGTTCCTCCAAACAGATAACTCGGGTTATCAATTTTATTCCACTGTCTTACACTTTACATTGACAAACAACTCATCTTACCTTTTGCTGCTTTGCCAGAATTGATGTTCATCCTTCTATTGATGTTGATCAAGAATTTACAATTATATTTGTAATGTCCCCTTTTTGACTGCCAATGTTAAGCTGTTACAGCTGACATGGAGTGGGTGTTCACTGGGTCCATTGTCAGCAGTTAGAAGTAGTTAGTTACAGTTAGAATATAACTCAATCAACTAGTTGTTAGACTATCCTTAAATAAGAGGGAGTGCTGCAGTTATATCCTCCTTTTGGCTGCATGCTGCATCAGATGCCTGCGATTAAATTAGGAGTCATGCAAACAGTTGCCTCCCTGAAATCTTGGGAAGTGATTAATCAGTTATCTAGCAATAAATGTGAGGAATTCCCATAATTTATGATCACCCAGGCTGAGTCTATAGGTAACACTGACAATGATGAGCAGGTATCCTTCTTGAAAGCAAAACCTTCTTTTTGGGAGCAACGCAGCTACAGAGATTCTTAGTGCCTGGGACAAAACTCACAGGTACAGTCAGCAGGTTCTGGGAATGAAACCCTCTGGCAAACATCATCATTACAGTCATATGGAAGCAGTAGTGAAGCAGGACATGGGAGGGAAGTTACAGGTGTTGCCTACAGTATATTAGGGAGAACAAACACCTACACCAGCAGCTATTATCATCAGGCAACAGCAGGATTGAATTTGAGCCTCTTACTTTCTATCAGCATTCCATTTATTAACAGGATCCATTTTGAGGGTTAGGATGTCCAGTGAGTTATGTTGAATGATTCTTTGTTTCCATGGACTGTCTTAAGTTATCAAAGAAATTTATAAATCTTCTATTATTAGTTTTTCTCCATTGTTTTGTGTATGTTTTAGATGGGAATATTTCAACATTGCAATGCAAAGTGCTAAGAACAAATCCAAACATTGTGTAATGTACCCTTTTGGGATATTCTTTAAAACAATAATATTCACTCAAAATATGGCAATAGTTTTATCAAAGATTATGAATTTATGATATATATTCCAGTCAATATAATCATAGCACAATACCAAAAGTTGATCAACTCGTGAATTCTCCAAAAGTACTTTGCAAAACTGTTGAATTATAGGACCCGGTCCCTAACTCAACAGTGACAATACCAAGGATCCCATCCCTAGCTTGTCAAGGGCATGAAAGGATCCTGTCCTTCCAACCCTTAGCCAACCCCATGCGCCCGGACCCCATTGGATTTGCAAATCTACCTAGAATTCAGAATTGATAACTTGAAGTATTTGTTAGACTATTGCTTATTTATATTTCTTGTTAGATTGAAAATTCAATCCTTAAATAATATTTGAATGCTTTATGAATGATTCTTGAGTGAATTTCTACAATTATATATGGCTGAATAACTAGTTGTTTGTAATATACAGTTCTGAATTCATATGTTGAATTGCTTGTGAGTTGATTGTTAATTTTTTTAATTTCTGAATGATCCCTCTCCCAAATGCTTTGTTCTCCATTTTATATCTTTAAATGAGAGGAAGTCCATTTTATATATTTTATTTTTGCTGGGGCAGCTGTCAAAAAGGAGGTCATAGAAACTATTGAACACCTTTTCAATGGAGGAAGAAGTACTCCAGCTGATAAACCTTCCCTGCCTTGTTGGGATCTTTTAACACTGTTTGAGGCAATATAGGCAAAATGCACCCCCTTCCTATTCCAAATGGTTTCCTAAAATAATTTGATGGGGCTTTTCTTAATAATGCCAGAAAAGCAGGGCCAAGTAATAGCATTCTCAATAAGAAGCTGTTAGAACTTAGTTGAAGCTAATATGTGATAAATATCTTAGAAATTATAAAATTATGTCACGCAGTAGCTTTGGGTTCATGCAAACTAACTTTCTATATTACTTCTGGAGGGTGCAAGTTGGTAGAAAATGTTAGCGAATCATAAACTATTGAGAAAGCAAATCAAGCTTATGCATCTCTCTATTAGTCCATGAAGAAATACAACAATTTGCATTTGTTGCTTCAGAAAAACAAATTTGTAAAAGGGAGTGGCAAAAATGAGTTAGAAACTTACTGGTCCACCATAGTCCAAAAGCCTTGAGCAATACATCTGTGCTGCATCAAATTCTTTTCGATTTTTGTAGTAATTTGCAAGGTACAGTAGTGCTTCAATCATTTCTGGGCCACTATTCTGTTCATTTTCCATTCTGTCAAGATTCATTTTGTAATATGATGCAGCTTCATCATGGTGTCCTAGCTGACTGTGCAACTTTGCAAGTTTATGCATGGCTATCCCTTCATTATCATTGTTTCTCAAAGCCCGAAGATAGCACTTCATGGCCTGATCAAGCATTTGCAATTGTTCACTATCATAGCAATTTCCAATAGCAACCCACATGCGAGCATCATCAGGCCGCAGAAGAGCAGCCTGCCGATAATAATAAAGAGCATAGTAGGGCATGGCTAAAATTTCATACGTTTGTCCCAAGCCATACCAAGCACGATAGTCCCTCGGATTTATATCAACAGCTCGTCGATATGCATCAACAGCAGCTGGAGTATTTTTCATTTCAACATATTCATGCCCCATTAGTGTCCATGCTGAAAGGTAGTTCTTGTTCAACTTCAGTGCCCGCTTGAAATACAAAACAGCTTTTTCATGTTGACCTTTAAGACTATAATAATTTCCAATTATACAGCAGGACTCAGGCCTATATTTGTCAGTTAAAAATACTCTATGTGCCAGGTGGCTTAGAGATGCAAAAGATTCTTTCACATATAATATGTTTGAAAAAATATCCATCCCATCAATACGATAGGGATCATACTTAAGCATATCCATATATAAGTTTTCAGCTCTCTCATAATCACGCGAATTATAAAATCCAGATGCAATCTGACCTGAAATATACTCACTAAAAGAAAAAAATTCCTGCAGCTTCATATATTTTTCCAAACCTTCAATGTTTTTGTGTAGCTCCAGATAAGCACTTGCAAGAAAAAATTCTTTCATCCAGTGATCCTTCAACTCAAGACTATTTAGGATACTCATATCTGTACATAAAGCCTGTAGCTCAAGCCACGCACTCCAGTTCCACGGATAAGCATCAACAGATTTTACAAGAACATCACGAGCTGATGAATCCTTTCCACGTTCATGTAGAACAACCCCATACAAATACATTCCAAATGCATCAAGAGTGCCACTACTGTAATTGCTAGATAACTCTTGTTCTAGTCCAGCCAACTCACTGTTGAGGCCATCACTCTTTCCTAGAGGACCACCAAGTTCTATTGCCTCTTCCTCTTTTCGCTTCTCCCCAGCCTGTGAAAAAAAAAAACAAATGCAGTGTAAACAACAAAACCTTGTAATTTTTCATAAAAAATATCCCTGCATCAATATCTTCTCGCACTACAAAGAAAATTCTGCATAAAATAATAAGAGTAATAGACAAAAGTAGTACAAGTAAAGAATTTCGCAAACATCAAGGCTCTTCTCACATAATGGGTATCAATTGTCATCATTTTTATATCCAGGACATTACAACACCACGATGGCATTTCTGTTTGAATCAGTGCATACAACTCAATAAAAAAATTCTGGTCATCATATATAGCTGGGGATGATAATTTGCAATAATTTTAATACCCTTCATTGATTCAAAGTCACTCAGCCTAAAAAAATAAAAAATACAATAGAATAACTTGAAGAAATTCAGGAGTTTGTCACACTATATAACTTCCATTTCTATTATACGTTTGTTTGAGATAATATAGGTTGAGTAGGCTTAGATCTCTTTTGATTTGATTTCCATCAATAATTCTATCCATTAAATGATTGAAATCTATTTCATACGCCTGAACATAGAAGTTCTACAATTTGGGTTCTCAACTTCTCAAAAATAAAGCAAATTTAATTTATTTATGTTTGTGGGGAAATAGGTTGAGTGGATTTTAGTAGTTCTTGAGATCTCCTTTGACTTGATTTCTATCAATAGCTCTATCCATTATATGATGCTTCAGGCGCCTGATTATAGAAGTTCTAAGTTACTGATGGATAGAGCTTGAAGACATGGATTCTCAACTTCTCACAAATATTGAAAAATTTAACATACAAGACAGATTAGTAACAATACTTGCTGATAATCATTAAACTAACTAAAGACTCTTTATCTGAGATTAGAAAATGCAAGATCCTATATAAATTGTGATGATCAGAAGCATTCCTGGATGCTCCAAGGAACAAGAAACGCAGTCCTTACTCTTGGAAGGTATTTTCATGTGAGTAATCCAGCCTTTTGTTGTCTGGCAGAAATCTTTCAGAGGGCACCACTTTGCACCTTTACCTCAATTATGTGCAAAGAAAATGAGCTTATGTTTGACCAAAGAAGTAAATCGAGAAACAAAAGCACACAACACAGTAGATTATTGTAGTTCTATTAAGCAGTTTATGTACATTATTCACTGATGTAAACGAGTTAAAAACTCATAGTGAAATAGATACTCATGGAAAATAGCTATAATACCGGATCTGTTTGGAAAGGTCCCCTTACCCTACAAATACGAAACAGGTCTCAGTTCTTCACCAGAATGGCCCAGGTTGGCCCAGGGTCCGGACCCATGGCACAAAAACATCTTTTTAATTAAAAACAAAAAAAAAAATCACAACCCTGATTTTGCTTTAAGGTGACTAGTATAAAATTCTTTTGCCTGAAAGATTTATGAAACATTTTGCTTTAAAGTGACCAAAATAGGTTTTCTGTCTCCAAGCTACAATTTTTATTCTTGATAGTTGTTGTCATGTCCCCGTTCAAGCAAGGACCTAAATCTGATCATGGCGGCAAAAGAGTGTTTGTCAACACTAATTTGAGAATTTAATAAAATCTAAATAATAATAAAATTTAAATTATAAAAATAATATTTGTATTTTATAACTCAATCTGGCTGACCCCTTGGTAGGCACTAAAAATAATATTCAAATCTCTGGCCAACTTCTTTGGTTGGCGCTAATGTTCTATATTAATATGAGATCGTTTTGCATTTGATGATCATCATGAAATCTTGGAGCAAGCTAAAGCGAAGTGGATAGGGATGAAAACCTCTATCTACGCAACACAGGTGGGACATCACCCTCACTTGTTGTGTGTGCTCTTGATTTCCATGCCGTTTCCTTCCTAATTCCGCACCATTATCCATTGCAGGTTATTCGAAGGTGGACGCCATTGCCATTGAAGAGAGGCAACCACATTGGTGTAGCAAAGCCTCTGGCTCTCGCCACCAACAACAGCAGCCTTAACAAGCACGCAAAGAAGATAGGGAGTAACATGACCAACGCCTTCACTCACCTCATACAACAACGCTGACGAAATTCTGACAGATAAGAGACAGCAATCCACCTTGCACAAGACAACACTCTGGGCGCCAATTTATTTACTCATTTCTGGGGCATGGAGGTAGTCTGGAGACTTGACCTTGCACCAAACTGTCAAATAATCTGACTCTTGTGTCTAAGTCACGATCTCTTGAAGACCACCAGGCTTGTAATTATCGGCATATCATTTGCCCGTGGATTGTATTTCTGCTCATTTTGTATGTGTATTCGAACTCAGAATTACTGCCTATTGCATATCATTTTGTGATCATATGTACTATAGCTTTTGTGTCATGTGGTGAATCTGAGTGGGTGTTTACACTGTTGATCTGATTTGAGTTGAATGTTAACATCTGATTATTGGCGGTATAGCTACATATCTTGTTTAAGCATAACATATCATGGATCAGAATTAATTCGTAGCACAAAAACTGGGTTGGCCTCTTACAGTGGTATCAAAGCCACAATCCTGCCAGCCTATGGACAACCCTATATATATGCAATTGAGCCAAAGAGATCTAAGGGCTATTGAGAGAGAGAGGAAGAAGACTGAAGCATTCTCTCAGAACAGTGACAATGGAATAGGAGGCAGAGGTAAGAAGAAGATGGCAGATTAGAACGATGAGATCAAATCATTCCTGCAAAAACAAGAACAAGTGAACCAAACGCTATTGCAAATGATGCAAACCCTCACTACTGCAATCATCAACAGCAGATCAGTACCTAATAATGCACATGAGAGTAATTCTGAATGGTCTGGAGGGGTAAATCGTAGCAGAACTTCAAATGGATCAACTCTCAGACCCTCCCAACCTACTTTCTTGCCTAGGACAGAGGCACCAAAAGAAGGAGAAGGACAGAATCAGCCTGATTTTAGTAGTATTTTTGAAGATTACATGAAGCATGACGCCATCACTCGAGCAAAGCTTCCCTTTGATCAATTCAATAATGCTAGGAAGGGATTTAGAAGTGATGGAAGGCAACATTTGCAGCGATCCAATAAAGACCTCCAGTAAAAAGTAAACAAACTTTCACTCCCTAAATTTGATGCTTCATGGAAAGTTATTGCACGCGCATGGGTGCAAAAGCTAGATACATACTTCTCTCTCAGCCCTATGACCGAAGATGAAGCAATCAAGTTTGCCATTCTGCATTTGGAAGGTGTAGCTCACAAATGGTGGCACCATGGCATTGTGACACAAGGGTTTGACGTTGTTACTATTTATGTTGATTTCACACAAAAGTTGGTAGAGAGGTTTGATAGAAAGGATCTGAAGGTGTACTTCCAAGAACTGACAAGGGTAAAGCAACAGGAGATAGTGGATGATTATGTTGCAGAATTCCAAAGGATGGCTATTATGGTTCCAAATGTGACAGATAAGAGATTCATGTTCCTTTTCATCAAGGGGCTATCAAAGTCTTTTCGTGGTTTGGTGAGACCTTTTGAGCCAACATCATTGGAAGAAGCTATTCGAAGAGCCTTAAACCTTGAGGACTCCACCAAAAAGGATAAACCCATGATCAAAGGCACACCGACAGGGCAGCAAAGAAAACCTTTCGACAAGGTTACTCATCCACCTAAGTTCTTTCCTCCAAGGCCTAACGAAATGGGCATGTCTAAGAATGAGCTCTGAAGGAGAAACTTATGCTTCCATTGCAAGGAGCCTTGGGGTCCAAGCCATAGATGTTTGGGAAAAGGTTAAATCGACTACACTAAGGTAGTCTCCGATGATGAGGTGGAGGATGGAGAAGGTGAAATTGAGGAAGCTATCGATGAGGAGCAAGAGATGACTGTAGTAGAACATACGAGAGGAACCCTTGCAATACTTTAATGGTACCACAATACCATTCTCCGTGTTTGAGGCGTTCTTCAAGGGCAGAGAGTGACAGTTGAGCCACTCATAATTTCATTGACAAGAGGACCGTAACCAAGATGGGTTTGAAAGCAGAAAACTTTGAAAGGTTTGATATATCCACCACAGGAGGTAACATTCTCTCTTCCACCCATCGGATTCAATAGATGGAATTGATCCTAGGGGAACATAGGGTGCAAGATAATTTCTACGTGGTTGACATTGGCAATACAGATGTGGTCTTGGGAGTACAATGGTTACATTCGCTTGGGAAGTGCACAACCAACTACCAGACTATGGAGTTGAAGTTCAAACATGTTGGAAAAGAGATCGTCCTTCGAGACCTATCCAAGGGTGGTCCGATGGTAGTTTCAACTAAGAGGATGGAGAGATCTTTCCGTAGAGATGAGGTGGCTTGGACAACGAAGTGTTTGATCACAGACACCAATCCTCCAAAGGAAGCAAGAACCTACCCCATCGACATCAGGACCATCCTAGACAAGAAGTGCAAGGTATTTCGAACGATCCCTTCCAGATTGCCACTTGATAAAGGATTCCAGCATGTGATTGAGCTTGAGGAGGGAGCCAAGCCTATCATCACCACTCCCTATCGGCATCCCAGGATTTACAAAGAGGAAATTGAGAAGGCAATCAAGGAGTTGTTGGACATGGGGCACATTCGTTCGAGCTCTAGCCCTTTTGCTTCATCTATAGTGTCGGTTAGGAAGAAGGATGGGACATTGAGGATGTGCATTGATTACAAAGCACACAACAAGAAGACAATCAAGAACCACTATCCCATTCCCGGGATCGATGAGTTGATAGATGAGCTCCATGGGGCAGTGTATTTCTCCAAGATTGATTTGTGCTCAGGATATCACCAAATCAGAGTGAGGGAGGAGGATGTGCATAAGACAACTTTCAAGTGTCACTATGGGCACTATGAGTTCTTGGTCATGCCATTGGGTTGACCAATGCCCCCACTACCTTCCAATCTTGTATGAATCGGGTATTCATTCTACAATTGAGGAAAAAAAAATTGGTTTTCTTTGATGACATATTGATCTACAGTAGGGCATGGGATGATCACTTGAAGCATATAGAGGAGGTACTTGACATACTTGAGCATCATTCATTTTATACCGAGATGTCAAAATGTGAGTTTGGGATGACTGAAATTTTGTATTTGGGGCATAAGATTAGTATTCAAGGGGTTAGTGTTGATGAGGAAAAGATCAAGGCAATTCAAGACTAACCTAGGCCCAAGAACTTGTCACAGTTGAGAGGGTTTGTGGGCCTATGCAACTATTACAGTTGTTTGTGAGAGGGTTCTCGCAACTTGCAACTCCATTGACCAACTTGACGAAGAAGGAGCATTCTCTTGAAGCCCTACAACACGGAAAGCTTTTGATAAGCTTAAGGAGGTAATGAGCTCATGTCTTGTTTTGGCTATTCCTAATTTCTCACTTCCTTTTGTGGTTGAGTGTGATGCTTCAGGATAGGGTATTGGAGCAGTTTTGATGCAAAACAAACACCCTATAGCATATAAGAGTAGGAAGCTCAAAGATTCAGAGAAAGTCTTCTCTATTTAAGACAAGGAGATGCTAGCCATCATGCATGCCCTTGCCAAATTCAAACAAAAACTTGGTTTGTGGCAAGTTTGTGGTAAAGACGGATCATGACAGCCTCAAATTCTTCCTCAATCAGCATGATTTGAATGATAGACAGTAAAAATGGGCAAGCAAATCCAAGCCTATGATTTTGATATTGAGTATGTGAAGGGTAAGAACAATGTGGTGGCTGATGCACTCTTTAGGAAGCCTCATTTCTACTCTATGTCTGATATATTTGCTAATTGGAAGATTTCCATAACAGTTGAATATGCCAAACATTCTATTGCTATTGATATTTTAGATGGGAAGGTGCTTGATGATAGATACAAGGTAGTCGAAGATCTCATCCTCTACAAAGATCGTGTGTATCTTGTACCAAAATCCAAGGTTAAGGAGAGGATTATGAGAGCTTGTCATGACACACCTCTTGCTGGTCATCTGGGTTTCTACAAGACATATGGACAAATAAGGGAACACTTCTCATGGAAAGGGCTAAAGAATGATGTGTTGCAGCATGTTAGAGAGTGTTTGGTGTGCCAACAGAACAAGACTGAGCATATCTTTCCTGTTGGTTTGTTGCAGCCCCTACCCATTCCAAATCAGAAATGGGAAAGCATCTCTATGGACTTCATTGCAAGGTAAGGACTGTATTTATGTGGTGATTGATAGACTTACAAAATATGCTCACTTTCACACCATTTCTTCAGAATTTAAGGCCCCACAAGTTGTTGATTTGTTCTTTAGAGAAATATTCAAACTTCATGGGTTGCCCAAAAATATTGTGAGTGACAAGGACATCAGGTTCATCAGTTTATTTTGGCAAGAACTTTTTCATCTAACTCACACGAAATTGACCCCAAGCACTAACTACCATCCACAAACAGATGGGCAAACTGAAATCGTGAACAAGTGGATTTAGGGCTACCTAAGGAACTATGTCACAAGGCAAAAAACTGCTTGGACGAAATGGTTGCATTTGGGTGAGTTTTGTTACAACACCATGCATCATATGTCCATTGGTATGTCACCCTTCAAGGTTCTTTATGGTTAACATGCTACTTCATTGATGGATTTGATTCTTACTGATAGTAGAGTTCCTAGAGCTAAAGATGGATTTGAATGGTTAACATGCTACTTCATTGATGGATTTGATTCTTACTGATAGTAGAGTTCCTAGAGCTAAAGATGTGGTTCAACAAAGTATGGAACTCTTGCACTCTCTTAAGGAAAACTTGCAGCAAGCTCAAAATCAACAAAAGATGTATGCAAATCGACACGGGACAAAGAGAGATTTTGAGATTGATGACATGGTTTATTTGAGGTTGCAGCCTTATAGACAATCTACCCTCAAGGGAAATGGTGCAGAAAAGTTCAAGCCAAGATTCTATGGCCCCAACTGGATTGTGAGAAGGATTGGAGAGGTTGCATATGAATTCGAACTACCCCAGGGCAGCAGAATTCATAACATTTTCCATCTGGCATGCCTAAAAAAGGTGCTCGGACAGCAGATTGCACCTTCAATTGAGCTGCCTCCTCTTGATGATGAAGGCAAATTGAAACTTGAACCCGAGACAGTATTGGATGTGAGGGAGAAGAGGCTAATGAACAAGGTGATTCCGGAATGTTTGGTGTAATGGAAGAATCTTCCTATTGAAGATGTGACATGGGAAGGGGTGGAGATTTTTGAGCATCCAAGTCTGAAGTTGCTTGATGGCAAGCAACATTTGGTTGGGGAGGACTGTCATATCCCCGTTCAAGCAAGGACCTAAATCTGATCATGGCGGCAAAAGAGTGTTTGTCAACACTAATTTGAGAATTTAATAAAATCTAAATAATAATAAAATGTCAATTATTAAAAATAATATTTGAATTTTATAACTCAATCTAGCCGACCCCTTGGTAGGCGCTAAAAATAATATTCAAATCTTTGGCCAACTTCTTTGGTTGGCACTAATGTTCTATATTAATATGAGATTGTTTTGCATTTGATGATCATCATGAAATCTTGGAGCAAGCTCACGCGAAGTGGATAGGGATGAAAACCTCTATTTACATTGCACAAGTGGGATCTCAGCCTCACCTGTTGTGCGTGCTCTTGATTTCTCTATCATTTCCTTCCTAATTCTGCACCATTATCCATTGCAGGTTGTTTGAAGGTGGACGCCATTGCGATTGAAGAGAGGCGACCACACGTTGGTGTGGCGGAGCCTTTGGGTCTCGCCACCAGCAACAACAGCCTTCATGATCATGCAAAGAAGATCGGGAGTAACAAGACCAACGACTTCACTCACCTCATACAGCAGCGTTGACGGAATTCTAGTAGATAAGAGACATCAATCCACCCTACACAAGACGACACTCTGGGCGCATATTTATTTACTCATTTCCAAGACGTGGAGGTAGTCTGGAGACTTGACCTTGCACCAAACTGTCAAATAATCCGACTCTGGTGCCTGAACCACAATCTCTTGAAGACTACCAAGCTTGTAATTATCGGCATATCATTTGCCTGTGGATTGTATTTTTGCTCATTTTGTATGTGTATTTGAACTCAGAATTACTACCTATTGCATATCAGTTTGTGATCATATGTGTTGTAGCTTTTGTGTCGTACGGTGAATCTGAGTGGGTGTTTACATTGTTGATCTGATTTGAGTTGACTGTTAACATCTGATTATGGCGGTATAGCTACATATCTTGTTTAAGTATACCATACCGTGGATCAGTATTAATTTATTGCACAAAAACTGGGTTGACCTCTTACAGTTGTTGGATATCTCTTTGAAGCTGTAGGCTGCCAAAGAGGAAGTGTTGCACCTACAAGACCTCTGACTTTTTCAAGTTTTTCAATTTTTATTTTTACATTTCCTTTTTTTAAATGTTTCAAATGTTTGTTTAAACCTTTTATACATAATATAGAGGTTATACTACCTATTTTTTTGTTTTTCTTAAGTTAACGCAATGTAGGATTGTAAATTTGTAATGTTATTTTTTATATTATTCATACAAAATGGTTTGTTTGTAATACTAATAGGTATCCATAATGACTAGTAGTTCTAGTTCAATTGCCTCACAAGTAGAGAGCTCATTCAAATTTGACAATCTGTTATTTGGAAACATACATTCATGATTGAGCAACTTCCTGGAGGTGGGGGGTTGTCATTGGCATTGTAGCCAATATGGGACTAAGCAATAGTCAAGTGAAAGATCACCCATGCTCTTTGACCAACTCAAGAATAAGAGTGTGTGCAAAGCCAAATAAAAAAGGGTTGTCAAAGGAACAAAGTATGGGATATATTAAAGAAGGAGAGGATGCCAACATTCCAAGTAATACAGCAAAGGAAAGAATACATCCAATTTCCAAGAAAGGATTGCACAAACCTTCTAAAGGCTTAATAGTACCCTCTAATCCACATGCTTTCATTCTACCATCATCTTCCCAAAAAGATGATAACCTCTTTCTTTCCCCTAAAAGAGGCCCATGGGAAAAGGCCTTCGAGAATGTCATGTCCCCCCCCACCATATATCATACCACAACAGCAACCTATTTTGAATTAAAGGTAATCGCTAACCAAGGAAATAGTGATCACAGCCTGTCCTAAATTAATTAATCGTTGGCCACATAAATATTAAAGTGGCATCGATGGGAATTAATAAAGGAGGATCGTGAATGTAATGTCCCCACAAGGAAACAAATAATTAATAATTAAAAGGGCAGTGATTAATAAAGAGGTGAATCCTTTGTAAGGGATGCAATGGAATAAAGGGAGTGACTATGATGCAAGAGCATCCTTGGTTCTTGGCAATCTTGCATCTACCAAAAATATTTTCATTTAGTTTTGTTCTTGTTTAGTTCTTGTTCAGTTGATATTGGCAGATTCGATATTTCATCATGTTTGTTCACCCGACCTTGCAGATCTATGTTTTCATCGAGGACATGTTCATTTTCCTTATTCCAAGATTTCAACACGATTGGATCTTTTTCCAACAAGTTATTGCTTTCGGATTAAGTGACAGCTTTTGGAACTAGCCCAGGAATAATTTCAAACCTAACGGCTAGTTTGATCGCTCGTGGACCTTTCTCGTAGCTTGCGAATCCTTACGGTGTGTTTCAAATTGTTCCGTGGAGTGTCCCCGACCTAAATTATTGGTCCACACTTCATCTTATGCACCTGTCATGGAGAAATTCAGACTTGAGGCCGACCTATTCATGCACACATTACATTTCCTTCATCGGAAATTGTAATGATCCTTGGCCGACACAGATGCTTCTAGACTTGCGGATATGATATAAAGCTTGTAATAGATCATTAGGATAGGCAGCTAAGATAATTAAGAAGAAGATAGAATTCAATCTATAAGATTTTCGCTCGCATGTAAGAATATTGTATTTTAGAGCATGTTGTATCAAGCCTGTGAGTTGAATCTGTAAGCCTGGATGTTGCCGGCCGATTGTAATCAAGATTTTTGTTAATGAGAATGTTTTAATTTGCATTCGCCTCCATATTTTGTGTTGCTTCTGTTGTGTGACTCTCGCTGCACAGTCCGGACTGTTCTCTTTGAGGACCCTCCTACCGTGACTACACCAGATTGGTATCAAAGCAAGATTTGTTTCGTGGAAGATCATCAGAGTTTGCAAAGTCCTGTTGAAGATTTGTTGTGGGGTGGCGAACTGAGGATCCGACCTGCAACTACAGAGGACTTGTATAAAGATGGCGGGAAGAAGAAATGGTAGAGGAAATGGAGCACGTGGAAATGCAGACCCAACTATAATGGAGATGTTGAGAGGAATTGTTGCTAGATTAGAAGCAGTTGAAATGGCTCAGAGGAGAGGTCGACCAGTTGATGATGTGAGTGATGAAGAGGTAGAAGAACAAGAAGAAAGGGAAAGAGAATATCAACCTAGCCTTGATCAGGGAGAAGAGAGGTTCATAAGAGCCCTAAGCAGAGTAAATACTAAACCACATTTCAATCCACTGGATTATACTGGCTAGTTGGATTCGGATGAATTGCTTGATTGGATAACGGAGATGGAGAAGTACTTTGATTTTGAAGGAACCACAAAAGACAAGAAGGTGAAATTTGCTTGTACAAAATTGAAAAGACATGCATCCCTTTGGTGGGAACATTTGCAGACAAATAGGCAAAGAAGAGGAAAGGAGAAGATAAAATCATGGGATCGGATGGTGAATAAGTTAAAGACAAAGTTCAATCCTGCAAACTATCAGATCAATTTGTTCTGAAAGTTGCAAAATTTGAAGCAAAAGGAGTCAAGTGTGACAGAGTATACTAAGGAGTTCTATAAGTTGAATATCAAATCCAAACATTCGGTGGATGAGATCGAGCAAGTAGCCAGATATTTGAATGGTTTGAGGTCATCTATATAGGATGAAATCAGTTTGATCAAGTTGTTGAGTGTGGAGGAGGCATATCAATGTGCCCTAAAAGCAGAAGAGAAGTTGAATAAAAGACATGAGCAGAGACAGAGAGGAAGAGGTGGAAGATTTTAGAGAGGAAGAATTTTTACTGGAGGGGGAAGAGGACTTTTTGCATATCAGAATAAAGATAAGAATGATAATTCATACCGTAGAGATGATGGAAACTCTTACCAAAGATGAGGATATGCTAGTTACCGGAATAAGGATTACAAAAAAGATGATAGAAGACAGGAGAAAAGAGTATTCAGAGGAACTTTTTTCAAGTGTGGTGGAGAAGGACATAGAGCATTTGAGTGTAATCAGGGAGAGACAAGCACAAAGACATAGAACAATAGAAGAGCAGCCTTTGTGGAGGAGGATCATGTCGGATCATCTAATAAACAAGCACAAAGACATAGAACAATAAAAGAGCAGCCTTTGTGGAGGAGGATCATGTCGGATCATCTAATAAACCGGAAGAGGGAGAGGTGTTGGTGAACAGAAGAGTATTGTGTCAAAGTGAGATGGAGCAGCAGCCCTTGCAGAGAAAGAATTTGTTCCAAACCAGATGCAAAGTAGCTAGTAAATGTTGCAGAGTGATTATTGATAGTGGAAGCTCTGAGAACCTGGTTTATGAAGAAATGGTGACCAAATTGAAGCTAGAAAGATTGAAACACCCAAAGCCCTATCAAATAGCATAGATTCAAGATGAGCATAAGATACTGGTAAGTGAACAATGTTTGATGAAATTGAAGATAGGAAATTATCATGATGAAGTCTTGTGTGATATCATGCCTATGGATGTATGCCATGCTTTGTTGGGAAAGCCTTGGCAGTATGATAGATAGGCTATTCATGATGGAAAGAAGAACATATATACCATTGTTGCAAATGGGATGAAGCAGACTTTATTACCATTGGAGGATGTTCCTAAAGTTGAGGTTTGTACGAATGCTAGAATTTGTTTGGTTGATGGAAGGAGATTTTTGGATGGACTAAGACATGCGTGAGAGCTCATATTAGAAACCTTACCATCAGCCCTTTCTTGATCCCTCACAGCCTCATATCGTTCCACCTCATTTATACAAGGATCAACACCTTTTCCAGGTATGTGAAGGAAATGAGCCCTCACCCTCGTGTAAGTACCTTTCCATGCCATTGGGCATAATTTACATGAGATCGTGGTTGTTCCACCTGAACCCTTCGACCCCTTAACACGATCGACATACTTCCACAACAAATACAAGCCTTGTTTGTTTCCCCCACTCGACATTCTTGATTCAATGATTCAAAGAATCAAATTCTACACAAAAAAAAAAAAGATATTATGATTAGAAATGGTTGTAGCTAAAGTTATGAAAAATCAAAAAGGAAACAGAAAAAAAATTTAAATTTGAAATGGTTGTAGCTAAAGTTATGAAAAAGGAAACAGAAAAAATTTTAAAAACATGTCTTTGAGGAAATTATTTAAATGAATCATAATTGCACAATGCACACAACATGAGCATACTCTTCATGAATCATGAAGGCCATAAAATGGTACATGTTTTTTGTGTAGGAGACAAATCACATCCACAGACACAGGAAAGTGGAAATCAATGCAAAGTTGGAGAAATTTACTTGGCATTCGGCAGATGAATCTCCACAGGCACAGACTCATTATTAAATATTATAGTGCAAGCCTATTTTTCAGATTGTTTTATTTAGCATCACCAGTAATCTCCACAAGAGCATTGCCCCTATTTAAAATTGTGGAATCTATATTCCACGATTTTAAACAGGGGCAATGCCCTTGTGGAGATTATTGGTGATGTAGCATCAACATCACCAGTAATCTCCACAAGAGCATTGCCCCTGTATTCCACGATTTTAAACAAGGGCAACACCCTTGTGGAGATTACTGGTGATGCTAAATAAAATTATAAATTATAAAACAATCTAAAAAATAGCCATAGGCTATGAAAAATGAAAATAAAAAAATAAACAGACATTCACCAAGCGGCAAGCACAGGAGAGTTGGAGAGTGGAGTCTCAGACGGATAAGCACGAGAGAGTTGGAAAAATCAAAAAATAAATTTTAAATATTACTTACCAATCACTCCTCTTCACTCCTCAATGTCGTCGCCCTCTCCAGTCGCCTCCAGTCACGTGCTAAATGACAGGAGACACTTTAAAAAATGTGTTTGAGGTATTTTTGTTATGTTTTTGCCTTTACAATGCAAGATACTTCACGGGAGCCGCGGGAGACTTCACGAGAGGCGTGATTTTTTGGATTCGGAGATGTGGGAGACAGCGGGAGACATTTGAGAAGTTTTCAAGCTCCAAAAAACGTCTCTGGGTACTAGTGCGATGTCGGAGACACGTCTCCGTCTCCGAGACGCGTCTCAGAGGGGGGGAGACTCGTCTCCCGACAACTATGGTGGATATGATATAAAGCTTGTAATAGATCATTAGGATAGGCAGCAAAGATAATTAAGAAGAAGATAGAATTCAATCTATAAGATTTTCACTCGCATGTAAGAATATTGTATTTTAGAGCATGTTGTATCAGGCCTGTTAGCCGAATCTCTAAGCCCAGATGTTGTCGGCTGATTGTAATAATGATTTATGTTAATGAGAATGTTTTAATCTGCATTCGCCTCCATATTTTGTGTTGCTTCTATTTTGTGACTCTTGCTGCACGATCTAAACTGTTCTCTTTGAGGACCCTCCTACTGTGACTGCACCAAACTATTCACCCCTCCATGAGGGATATATAAGAAGGAGGCTTCTTTTAGTAAGGCATATAATTGGATCATTGGATCATTGACTCGTTGGATCAATTAGAAATCTGAATCAAGCCAGCAGATTGGAAACAAAGGAATAGGTATTGGAAATTATAAGAGATCTAGTGGATTAAGTATTATTGGCAAGTATATATTTGGGAAGTGAGTTTAAATATAATTATATATATGTTCATGCAAAAGTGATTATTGTAAGTTTGGAAATTAATTAGAAATATATATATTATCATGCAATAATGATGCTTGCAGCAATAATTGATCCTTATAAGTAATTATTCATTTGATTTTCATAAAGCAATCATATTAGAGATTGGCAAGGAAACATAATAAGGAGATGTTGGAGTACAGGTTCTCTCAATTAAGTAGACCACCCATTGAGTTGGATTGCTTGTGGGCCAAGGGGTCAGTTTGACTTGGTTGGTTGTTCGGCACCCTTGGGCTTAGTTGTGGAGGATAGTCTCCTGGAGCCCTATTGAGCTTTCCACCTCAAGTTCCTAATATGGTTGGCTATAGTGTGCATGTTATATTATCATTTTGTTTGATGATTATTTTCCTAAATTCAATTGCTATGTAATTTAGTGAACGAAAACTCTTGTAAATAAATTGTATTATTGGATTTGTTAATTTTGGACAAAATTTTCGTACTCCCTCAATAGGGGACATTACAAAGAATGAGGGGAGGGATGTTGCTAACGAGAGCATTGCTTGTTGCATTTATAGCAATGGGCTTTCAACCTTGTTAGATCACCATATTGGTGGCATACGGTGACGGCAATTACAATGCACTTGTTGATTACATTAGTCTTGGGTATGAAAGGATGTGCACCACCTTAAGCTTTTGTAGAGGCGTCATTGAAAGCAATCAAGGATACATGGCCCAAAACAAGGGTGTTCATTGTTTTTAATAGATGGAAGGATTGCAAAAATAGACCACTAATTAATGTCATTGCAATGTCCCTTAAAGGCATGATGCTTTATAAGGTAGTTCATAGTGAGAGGCAAGTGAAGGATGTAACCTTCATTTCCAATATCCTCATACAATCCATTGAAATGGTGGATCCCAAAAATGTTGTCCAAGTCATAAAAAACAACGCTAAAAATTGCAAGGCAATTGGTTCACTAATGGAGGGTACATATGGGCATATGTTTTGGACACCATGTGACATCCAATCCCTCAACTTGATATTGCAAATGATCGGCATTGAGATCAAATGTTTATAACAAATCATCATATATTACAAGCCATCCTTAGGACCTTCTCCAACTTGAAGCTATTGAAGGTGATTTTATTTTTTAGTAATTTTTTTTTTTTTATATTCTCTTTTTCTCTTTTTTTTCTAATACCATATTAGGTTGTCAAGACTCGATTCACATCATGCACAATCATCTTGAAACAACTTGTCAAAGGCCATTGAGTGCCATGACCATCAACACTCTTTAGAGTGTATGGAAGCAATCAAATACACAGAAAGCTCAAAAAGTCAAAGCATTGATCCCAAATAATGAGTGGTGGGCTCGTGTGGAATATGTTTTGAGTTAAGTTGAGCCCATCATGAGTATGACTAGATATGTTGGTACGAATCAACCATGTTTGGGTGAAATTTACAATCACATGGACTCCATGGTTGAAAAATAAGGTGCATAATAGAACCCAAAGAGAATGACCCTATGAAGCATTTTTCAAAAAAGTGATGTTAAATCATTTATAACCTTTGGAACAAGAAACCACACCCTTGCATCTCCAAACATTTGTTTTGTCCCTGAAATATTACAACATAGAGATACTTTCTTTGTCACGTGCGGCACCATATAGAGATGAAAAGGTTGCTATTGGGTGCAAAACTACATTTAGAAGAATATTCCCAAATGAAGATATACAAAGTGTTATCTTGAGTGAGTTTGACCACTTTATATCTTCAAGAAACAATGATGTTTGTGCTCTTCGAGACAAGCACAAAAAATATGCTCACGAATGGTGCTACATGGCCAAAGCTATTTACCTACAGCCTCTTGCAATAAAAATCCAATCTAAAATATACATTTTTTTGTTTATTTACTTCCTCATTTTTCTTTAGCTACTATAATTTATAATTTATGTTTTATAATTGTAAATGTTGTATACAATTTCAACAAGCTGTAAGTTTTTCACTGAGCAGAATTTGAGTGCATACTCAGTACTCAGTACTCCTTTATCCACTAACTAAACGCAATTGATTGGGTGCAAAAAGAGCTGAGGATTTGATACATGCAGTCCAACTTGTGTATCTTGTCACATAAAAAAATTGATTATAATAAGCAGGTGATGAGGAATTGGGATCTGACTCCTGAGTATGCTGACTTAGGTGCTACTATTTCATAGCTTGCTCAAGTCACTTTAGATCAGGCAATTTCTACATATGACATGGTTAGTGGGAGTAACAATGCAACTTATTGTAGTTCAATGTTGACTTTGATACTCTCGATGAAGAGCAATATGGATATTAATTGTAATTTTCATTTCGTATTGGCATTTGACAAATCAATGAATTATGAATTTATGAGCATTTATTTTAACAAATTATGAGAAATATATATATATATAAAGCACAAACCCAATGTCATACAAGTGTACCTGAAGCCGTACACATTCTTATGTTTATACTGGTGATGGTTTGAGTATTAAGAATTCTCCTACATATTGAAAAATTCTAAAAGAAAATTAGGATTGCTTCGAATGCTATGTTCCCATGAAATGGCTATATGGCAAAATTGGAAACTAGTTCCAATCATACAAAAGTGCAAATGAATGTTTTGTCAGACCTCTATGAGCAATGCTTAGGACTTCAGAAGAGTACAGAAAGTAAAAGCTTAATTGAATTCAATCTTTAAACTAGTGTATCAGCTGGCATACAAACTTTGGTTGCTCCTAACTATTTTAAATTACATCTTCCTATCATGGTTTGCTGCTGCAGCCAACTATCTTTTATTTTACAAATATAAGTCACCTAACAATTCAAACTATGTTAATTTACATCCTACCATTTCAACTTGTAAGGTGTGAGACAGCTCTTGCTGCGTCTTTAAAACTCTGTTCGCATTGACAGGCAGAAATAAAATAAAAATTTCTGATTAACCAAATAATTTGGGTAAAATTATGACTTGATATCTATGTTTACATTGTTGAACTGGAAAAAAGTACTTATAAACTTTGGAAACACAGAAAGCTAAAGTCAAGTTTCAATGGAAACAACAAAACAATAGCATAGTCATACTAGTAAACCATAAAAAAATGTTGAAAACGGCAAAAAAGCACTGAGAATCCCGACTGCCAATCAGAAGCGTTTATCAATTAGCTGAAAATCACCCCAGCATTTCTATCCAATGATAACAGGTTTCAGCTACCAGGTTTACAACAAGACAACATTTCAACTCATGTGGGGCAATGGCACTTACAATTTGTAGTATAAAAGGGTAAGACCGAAAGAGAAAAAAATATTAGTTAATTATGTCAGACTATAGACACAATGCAACACTCAAAAAGTCAAAAGCATTCCAAAAAACATATTAATCCATCAAGTTATCTGGATATAAGCTATTTACTATTATAACCTACAGTTTTTGTTAATCAACAAAACAATAGATATGTACCAATTTCATTTCAATTTCACAAAATATGTGAGCAATATGGGATGGATCTGTGCCCGACATGTTGGCTCATGGCGAATCCACATCCCCTTTGCTGGTAAGGTGGCTGCCAGTGCAGAATTTTTATTGCTCACTTATTGGCTTCATGATTATGGACTTAACTCCATTTTTTTTTAAATCGATGCTTTTATTTTTGTTTTAAATCTCTGCTACCAGTTTGCTCCCTTGCAGCCCTGGATTTGGGTATGATTTGTTTTGGATTCAGGTTTGGGTTTAGACAGGGTTCTGCATTTGCAGGATGGATGTTGGTGAATCTAGGCTGCAAACACAGAACCCAGAACATACCCACAGAGGAGACTTGGAGGTCTACTAGGGTTTCTTGGCTTTGCTTGTGTCCATGTCATATTGCTTCAGAAAGCGAGAGTTTGATGCTTTTTCCTGCATTTATTGTGGTACTTCCTTAGTTACCACGCCTACAGACAATTTTTACCCACCTTAAATGGCCTTGACCTTTCATTCCTCTGCAGCTGCTGCTGCTGGAGTTGAAGGTTCATTGGTGATAAACAATGGAACCCCTGCTCAAGCAACCTGGGAAGTTTGTTCCCAAAACGTTTCACGAGGTACATCCCTTGAAACAACCCAAATGTTGTTCTTCTGATTCCTAATTTTGATAATGCATGCCACTGGTTAGAAAATTTTACTTTGATAGGGTATTTTGTGGGTAGGGTCTCCCCTAAAAGCATGCACAAAGATTGGGTCACTAGGGCTTGGGCATCGCATGGGATCCACCATGACATCATGCAAAACCTTACTAAAGGCCTTTTTCTCTTTCTTTTTGTTGAATCCAATCATGCTGAGTCTATTCCTAGCAAAAGCCCTTGGCTTGTGCAGTTCTTGTTGGTGTTCAAACCTTGGACATGAGACTTTGTTGTCTTTGATGAAAAGTCCCTTAAGGTTCCCCTTTGGGTTGAAACCCCTGGGTTATTTTCCATTTTTTCGAACTTCCTAAGCCATATTACCTCTTCTTTAGGCACTGTAGTTTTTGTTGAACTGGAACCGTTCTAGTTAGCTCATCCTCAATTGCAAGTTTATATTGAGGTGGATTCATCCAAGGACCTTAAAGAAACTGTTGCTATTCAAATTGGTCAAATAGGATACGCTCAACACATTCTTTACCTGAACTTAGCAAATACTTGTTAATTGTGTCAATCATCTAAACACAAGATTCAAGATTGTCCTTTGGTTTCTCCTCATCCAAAACCTTCCATGCAACCCACTTCAAGGTTGGTGACTCATGCTGAAAAGAACGAAGGTTGGTCTACAGTTCTCAACCCCAAAGCCAAGAGCTCTAGAAATAGCAATTCTACCCCCAAGCCTTCTTCTAGCTTTGGGGGTCAGGGTACTAAATTGGGTTCAAAACCTTATGAACCAAAGAAATCTAGTGTTTTCCACCCTAGGGAGACCTTTGGTGAGGTGAATTATGTTTGAGCTCCACTAGCAGCTTCTTCGTTGTCTCAGCCAACAAACAATGCCTGACATGGTTTCTCCTCCTCCAACTGTGTAATGAAGATCTCACAGCCCACCAAAGCATCTAGAAGAGAAAGAATTTGTTTTAAAGAAATGGTAGCCAATCTAACTTAACTTCTAGATAAGAAGTTTTGATTCAAGCGAGGTTATTCTTCAAAACGATTATTCAATTCTTGATGAGCTAGATAATGAGGAATTGACTCTCAATACTCATTTACGAATTGCATGACCTGGAATGTTCGAGATCTAATGGACCTCCCAAGGAAGTACTATGTTCGTGACACTCAACTCCAATTTCCATGTGTAGACATTCTCCGTTTACAAGAGGTTAAGATTTTTGGTTTCTTGCTTTCCACAGCTTGTGTTATTTTGCCTTCTAGTCATTTTTTTTGTAGCAATCATGAAGGAAGTCAAGGTGACGTTGTCACCTTTCTCTCCCCTATGTGGTATCAACACTTAGTTGACAAAGGATGTGACCTCACCAACTAGCCATTATGGGCTCTTTCAAACATTAATAATCATTCCTTTGGAGTTATTAATGTTTATGCTTCGAGTGTTGTTGAGAGATCTACCCTTTGGAGATGGATTGGCAATTCAAAGCTTGCCACCACTTGGGTTCTATGTGGGAACTTTACTATGATTGAGATGGCTTATGATAAATGTGGGGCTTTGCCTATGCGTCGCAAAAGAGAGGTATGGTATTTCATGTGCAAGTAATTGAGGCCTTTTGATCCAAATATTGGCCACCGCCAAGATCATACGGTGTGGTATGCTTAGATCAATCTAAGAGCTAAGCTTGACAAAGTGCTTAAATGCTTGGATCATGCCATCCTATCAACTCAATCTTTTTTTTCTTTTGCAATTGTTATTCTTTGCTAAATGAGCCTCAGACAAACATTGTCTTTCCTAACCATTTTCCAATACGATTTCGCATTGAATGGCAAGTTGCCAAGCCCAAAGCTATGAGGACTCAATTTTCGTCAACACATCAACTGGCTTTGTGCATTGAAGCCCGTTCCAGCCAACTGGGTATCCAAATCTCCAAAAATCTCTCACAAACATATGCAGTGGGAATAAGTCGCCACTGTCAGCGACTTATTCCACTCCGGCTTTTCTGAAATCCGAAAGCAGAAACCGAAGCCTACAATCTGCAATTTGTTCTCCAACTGAAATCGGGATCCAAACCTGTGAAATCACCTGCAAAACAGAATATAGTTTGGTTTCTAATGGGGGATTTGCCTTGGTCAAACCCCTAGTTGGTATTTAAACCTTGAAAGAGATAAGAAATCTGCATAAAACCCTAGCCCTAAGTGTATCTAAGACTAGGAAATCTTAAGTATGATGCAACCCTATTGTAATATGCAAGAATAAGATGCATAAATGAAACTAGAAAAATGCAAGACTCATTCCAAAAGACCCTAAATCACATTAGAAATGAATCTTAATAGCATGCAAACCTTCCTTAGGCTGAAGATAGAGAGAAAATGGAAGATGGAACCACTTTCAAAACAAGTCTTTAGGGTTGATTTTATGGCTAGTTGCATCTCCTCAACCTAGATTTCTCCATGATTCACGTCGGATTCACCAAAATGTAATGAAGATTTTTGTGACCTCTTGCACCTCGAGGGTCTTGCACCTAAAGGGTAAGGGACAAAGATCTATCACTACATTCAAGAACAAACCCTAGAGATCCCAATGCAATAGAGATTGGAATCTATCAAGGGGGATTGTTCCTAAAGCTGGAAGTTGATAAAGAAGATAAGCATTGTCTTCTTTATATAATGAACTGTGGATTTTGGGGGAAAAAGGGGGTTCTCTTGCACTTCTAGGGTTTTCACCTAAAAAGAGAGTTCTTTCACACCCAAAATCTAGGGGGTTCATTCACTAAAGGGTAAGGGACAAAGATCTATCACTACATTCAAGAACAAACCCTAGAGATCCCAATGCAATAGAGATTGGAATCTATCAAGGGGGATTGTTCCTAAGGCTGGAAGTTGATAAAGAAGATAAACATTGTCTTCTTTATATAATGAACCGTGGATTTGGGGGAAAAAGGGGTTTAACTATAATAAACATTTAAGTTATGAATTAGGGTTTAGAGGCTTGTTTATGTAGGCAATCCACCTAAAACGCCTGTTAATTTGATCCCCAAGGCCGACATGGAGGAAAATTAAACTTAAAACCTAATTCTTCCCGCTCAAACTCCGAAAACAGCTCAAATAGGACTAAGTCCCCAGATTGGTGTAAGTGTCCCACCAAGTTTAAAAATCAACATCTTCAGGATTCCAGAGCTCCTTTCCATCTCTTTTTTGATTCCTAGTGCATACCTTTAATTTCATAGCTTTTTGTTTTACTTTACTTGCACTTCTAGGTTATTTTGCATATCACAATGTGTTTTCAAACAAAGTGCATTTTCTTAGTTTAGCATTAATAATCGATCTCTTTTATCAGTTCTTTGCATCTAGGGCATTCTATTTCGACATATTTCAATCATATTAGCATTAGTTTTGAATGAACCCTTAGATCTTTTGTGGGATACCTTTCTCCTTTTAGGTGCAAAACCCTAGAAGTGCGAGGAAGCCCTATTCCACAAAATTCTACAGTTCATTTTGGTGAACCTAGGTTGACCATGAAGTCTATGGAGAATCATGGAGAAATATAGGTTGAGGAGATGCAACTAGCCATCAAATCAACCCTAAAGACTTGTTTTCAAAGTGGTTTCATCTTCCATTTTCTCTCTATCTTCAACCTAAGGAAGGTTTGCATGCTCTTAAGATTCATTTCTAATGTGATTTAGGGTCTCTTGGAATGAGTTTTGCATTGTTCTAGTTTCATTTATGCATCTTATTCTTGCATATTAGAATAGGGTTGCATCTTACTTCAAATTTCCTAGTCTTAGATTTGCACTTCAATCACAAAGCCTCGTTCAATTGACATTCAAAATGTTTGGAATTTCGAACTACATTCCATGCATGGGACTGACTGGCTAGCTTGGTGTAATGATGCCATAACCCATACTTCTTGTTTCCTCTACATTTATAGGCTTCAATTGGGGCACTTTCACAACTGCTTCTTTAAGGCTACCACCTTGGAGCTCCACCAAGCCATCGCCACTTTGGAACCGCAATCATTTGATTAAGCCGCTCAACCTCAAGTGGCTCAACTTCACAACCAAAAACAAGTTGCAAGTGCTCACTCAAGGGGAGCTCAAATCAAAGCTCGGCTTCATTGGCTCTTGGTCTGAATAGATTCCCTTACGGATTTTATAGAACTTTATGGGATACTATGGGCGAAGACCTTCACAAGGTTTATCTTGAAGCATTTCATTCCAAATCTTTAGGAAATTTAATCAACAAAGGGAACATTTATGATTGGAGGCCTATCACCTTAATGAAAGTTTCTTATAAAATTATTGCCAAGGCACTAACTCTTAAGCTTAGGCATATG